>JAPYZP010000083.1:0-36478 GCA_030522985.1 Torymus sinensis | reverse complement strand
AGCGATCGCTCGTGCCTCAACGAGTGGCACGCGATGGACAATCTCGAGTCCCGCAGGCCGCCCTCGCCCGACAGCGTGCGCAGCAAGTAAGGAGCATTTTTTCATTTATATATATATATATTGAACAGTGAATATTCCCAAAGATAAGTTATTTGAATATCTTTTACAAAAGGTAATCGCGTATATTATATATGATAAGTTTCGTTCTTTCTATATTATCAATGTTATTGTTACTTTGAAATTATTATACGTCAATACTTTTCGGAGAAACTCTAAAACTCTACTCTTATACACGATGAAGAAATATTCACTGTTCAATATATTACGTAATTTCAACGTTTTATTTTTTCTAAAACTGTTGATGAAAGTAATATTCAAATTTCATTATAACCGCCAAGTCCGCCTAAACTTTCGTTTTTTATTTTCTCCATCCTCAAAAGAAAACAAAACATTCGGTATTCCATAAAAAAAAAAGAAAAAAACAACAACAACATGACACAGCATCCGATACACGCAAAAAAACCACTCGCGTCCGTAAATAAGCAAATCTCCGTGCCAGCTTATAAGAAAAATTATTCACCCCCGCGCGCGTGATAAATCAGGCGAATCCCCGAAAAACTCGACCGTTAAACGGAGCTCGCGCGAGCCGAAGGATAAGTAGCTCCATAAAAGGTTTCTCACCTTTTGCCACACGGCGCGCGTCTTCTGGGGGGGAAACTCACTCTCTTTCTCTCCACGGATTTAGCTTGGCCGCGCGCCAGCTTCGGTGGTTTGTTGACGTTTCTGGTTCTCTATATACCGCGCGCATCTTTATAGCCGTCCTTGCAATTATTTCCAGGTTTCGCACGCACGTGTCAGCCACGAGGGCAAGAGAGATTTTTCAGTTCGAGGAAAGAGGATTTCCGCTGCGAGTGTGAAAAAGATTTTTCCTTCTTCTAATTTCATTTGAACTCGAGTTGGGGCTAAAAATCATTTTTCACTCGGTCGACGAAAAACTGGCGTTCTCGAGAATGAGTTTGGTCGGTGACTCGGCACTGCGTTTAAATTTAAACTATGACATTTACAGCTCTTCTTTCGGATTGCCTTTTTTAGCAATGTTGTCGTTTTTTTTTCGTGCTATGGAACTTATCGATAAATGACATTTAAAAGGATTGACGATTTGAATATTTGTAAAGGTACTTAAGATTCATATAGTTTAATGTAAGAACATTTTTCGATAGAAATTGCATATGTATTTCGTCATTAAAAGAAAACAAATAATTTTAATATAGTGCATATATTTTGAATTCTTTTCCCTAATTAGAAAGACATTACATTATATCCACGGTCATTTATAGCAAAAATATGCATCTAACAATCAATTACATCGCTAACGAAAAACTAACAACCCCGTCCATTAATCAAGTCTACGGATACGCATTCGTTCGAACAATCGCTCTAAAACGCATTATTGATTTTCCAGACCACGAGAGAGGGACGAGACCGAGCGCGTGATCAGGGCTACGCTGAAGGAGATCATGATGTCGGTCGACCTCGACGAGGTCACGTCCAAGTACATCAGAGGTCGGCTCGAGGAGGACCTCAACATGGACCTCGGCGAATTCAAGTCGTTCATCGATCAGGAGATGCTCACCATTCTCGGCCAGATGGACGCGCCCACCGAGATATTCGACCACGTCTATCTCGGCAGCGAGTGGAACGCGAGCAATCTCGAGGAATTACAGAAGAACGGGTATGTTCAGCATTCTCTTATACTTGCCCGTTTCGTATTCAATGTTGCGTAGAATTTCCAAATTAGTTAGTTTAATATTTATTTCGTATAGTATTGAAGTGTTTAACAAGTTTATGTATAATTGTATTATTTTGAATTTTTCTTTTGTAATAAACGTTACAAACGCTACTTGAGCTATTTTGATCATTTGTTTCGGCTAATTATAACTGAAAGACTTTATTTATGTTTCCATTGAAACTTTAAATCAATAAGAAGTGAATAGCAGTTTGACGTCTTGATGCCGTATTTAAATAGACACCGTTATTATATCATAATGTCAAGCCATTATAATTTCCAATAGCGTCAATTTTGAATGGATAACTTTACACGTGGCGAGACTGCGCTGTAGTCGAGTATATTGACGTTGAGATGACCTGGATTGTCATTCTCCTGAATAGATCCACTCGAAATCGATATTACGCGTTGCCCGACAAAAACGCGAATGATAGCTGGCACTTCCGAGCTCTTCAAAGCAGAAACTTATTTGAGTCTATATTCCTCCCATCATCGTGACTAGTTATTATCTTAATTGAAACAACAACCACAGAAAATATTAACTCTTCAATTTCAATTACAGAGTTCGGCACATTCTGAACGTGACGCGGGAGATCGACAACTTCTTCCCGGGCATGTTCAACTACCTGAACGTGCGCGTTTATGACGACGAGAAGACGGATCTGCTGAAGCACTGGGACGACACGTTCAAGTACATCAGCAAGGCGAAGAAGGAGGGCTCGAAGGTCCTCGTCCACTGCAAAATGGGCGTGTCGCGGTCCGCCTCCGTCGTCATAGCCTACGCGATGAAGGCCTACAACTGGGACTTCTCGCAGGCGCTGCGCCACGTGAAGAACAAGCGCAACTGCATCAAGCCAAACAACAGCTTTCTGCTGCAGCTGGAGACGTATCAGGGTATCCTCGACGCCATGAAGAACAAGGAGAAGCTTCAGCGCTCCAAGTCCGACACGAATCTCAAGTCGCCGACGGTGACGAGTCAGGCCAAGGAGCGCGCGAAGAAGGAGGAGAAGGCGGAGGACAGAGTGGAGGGTGAAGTCGAGGGAGAGGCCGAGGGCGACGAGGACGATGATGGTCTAGCGGTGGAGCAGTCGGGGACGGAGCTGAAGAAGACGGGACAGCGGCCGAAGAGCTGGTCGCCGAACATCGAGATCACGGAGGATGTCCTGCCGACTGGTAATGCGATAATTCCTTTCTTCTGTGCTCTAATGTGTTAAAATCATATTTTAAGTGTGAAACTCAGAGGGATTTTGTCAATTGTCAAGTATTGATATATTTAAATTTATAAGTTATAGTGTTTTGGAAAGTTATCGAAATAGCAAGCGACAAAATTATATTGAATTTAAGAATAACCATTCGCTAAGTTGTTATATTACAAGAGAGAAAATAAACATTTTTTTATCAGTCAGAATAAAGAAAATTCAAATTATCTCCTATACGCGTAAATTCTAATCTTAACATTATTTGTTCTTACAGCCCCGCTCTCGCAATCGCTGGAGAGCATCGACAAATCCGCCAACCCCGAAGTGACGCGCGAGGATCTACTGCGAAGCTCGGCTAACAACAACGTCATCCTCAACAACATCAACAACATGAACATGAACAACAACAACAGCAGCAACAACCCAAAGAGCGGCTGCCCGATCGAGCAGTCACGCAACGTTCTGATGCCGTGCGACAACGGCCAGTCCTACAGCGTCTCGCAGAACCAGATCGTCCACCTGCCGGGTCCTGATGCGTGCAAGCACGCGCGCGCTCAGTTCGAGAGCCAGTTCGAGAACCAGGGTCAGAAGCGGAAGGGCCTCGTGCTCAACCTGACGAATCAGTTCGAGGCGGCCAGTAGCAAGCCATCGTCGCCTAGCTCCGAGGGCGATAGGTTGGGCCAACAGCAGCAGCAATCACAGCAGCCTCAGCAGATGCAGGGTGTCAGCCCGATCGTTGAGAATGGCTGTTGCGACGAGTCTGCCGGTGAGCTGTGCGATAAGCAGCAGCAAGGCAACTCTGGTGAGGATTTATTTGATTTGCTCGGTGGTTTGGTTTTATTTGAAAAATTGTTTGAGGGCTTGGAATTTTCATGCAAATATATACGAATTTATGGTAAAAGTTGTGTGACTATTTTTACGTCATTGTCTTAAATGAATATGATAGCATATAGAGTTGTTGCAACGTGTCATTGTGCTAAACTATGTGTGTCTTGTGTAAATTGAATTGTTGCAAAAGGATAGGGAAAATTGTGGTTTAATTTTTTTTTTTTACACTTTCATTACAGGCAAAACAAGACTGTTCTGACTATATGAAAGTGATTTTGTTCAAAAGAGGAGATATTACATACTCTACCTTTCTTCACTCTTATTCGATTTGTCTCATAGGCTGATTATATACGAACTCCGAGGTTATAATTTATTTTATTTTATTTTTCACTTAATTTTATTTCATTAAAAGTAAATTCTGAAAATATCTATTTTCAATATAGATTTTTCATACATTATTTCCGTCGACGGCATTCAAGCTCGTTATAAGAAATAATCATATGTCATTTTCTTTGCGTCGTCTAACCAGAATTTACTATTACCTAGGAAACAACGGTGAATGTCTAGTCTGGACCGCATCGACAGAGGTGAAGTGCATCCACAGGAACGGCAGCGGTAGCCGCGGTAGTCTTGATCTGAGCACCGAGAGCAGCGTCGACTCGTCGAGTCAACCGGCCGCTGGTCGCAAGCCAAAGAAGGACAGCGACCCATTCAGTGCGCAGCTCGACCGGGTTTTCGACCGGGAGGAGAGGCGGGAACCTCAGGCTCAGGTGAGGGAGTCACCGTCACGCCAGAGTTCTTGGAGTAGCTACGACAGCGCCGTCGTCATGGACAACAACTCGGTGCACAGCTCTTGGGCGACGCTTCCGTCTCGCAATAGCTCCTGGGGCTCCTACGACATGAGACCCGCCGCTGACTCGCTCGGATCCAGCGGACTCTTTCCCTACGACAAGGAGGAGATACCCTGGCATCCCGGCACCGTGAAGCGCACCAAGCAGAAACTCGAAGAGAGCTCAACGTCAGGTAATTGCTGTGACACGTCTGGCTCGTGTACATTTGAATTAAAGTGGCAAAACAGAAAAATAATTAATATAAAGAAATAATAAGAATTTGCCGCGTTAATAAGTGAGTATTATTAAATAAACGCTATTGAATAAAACCGAACATTTTCTTCTTTTTTTTAAAGTCATGCATCATTTTTCTACTATTTTGTCTATTCTAAAGATTCCAATAGATAAATAAAGTAATGTAAAGAAAATTATTAATAATGAAATATTTGAAAAACGTAAGAATGCTTACAGATTCCCGTATGATAGGTTTTGCAAATCTTGAAATCTTTTTTATAAGTAGGGTCAGAAGTTTTTATCTAATGTATATTTATTGACAGTTACTATATTCGCGTTGAAATTCCACACTAATCCCTTAAAATAAATTGCTCATACCTCTATTCTTGCTCGTAGGTACGTCGAAGAGAGTCTGCACACAATCGTCCGACTCGACGTCGGACGAGAAGCTGGCTGACCGTCTCGGAGTCCCGGACCACGAGGTCGAGAACCCGACGGTCCTGCTGCACTACACCTCCTCGCCGACGCCCCGCCGAAGGGATCCCTCGCCGGTCCCCGATCACCAGCCGCCGCTCGCCGCCGCTGTTACCGCGAACGACACGCATGCCGCTGCGGCGCCCATCGACATCTCACCCGCCGCCTCGTCGTCGCGCGCCACAACCATCTCTAGTCGGCTGTCGACGAGCGCGCCCGCGCCCTCCTCGCTCGCCTCGAACTCCGAGCTCACGCCCCAGGCGCTGCGCAGCTGCAAGTCCGAGAGCGAGACGTCGAGCCCGTGCGTCGTCAACACGCCCCAGTGTCCCTCCGTCAAGCATCACAAAATGGTCCTGGAGAACCTCTGCAACAAGCCCATATTCGCGAAGCGCGCCGGCAGCACGCAGCAGTCAGCCACCGCTCAGCCGCAGGACGACTCGCCCGAGTCCGAGTGTCCGCTGCGCAGCACCTCCGGCATCGTCAAGAATCTCAAGAAGGAGTTCGAGGCCAAATCGTCGAGCAAGCTCGAGCGCAGCCCCGACGGCGGCGGCAGCCTCGAAGAGGCCGGCGCGAGCCAGCAGCGACAGAAGAGGGACGGCAAGATTCGCAGTTTGCCCTCGTCGCCCGTCATACCGCACAACGACTCCAAGATCCAGACCTCGCCGATCATGGGCGAGACGACGCGAGAGTCGAGAGCCTCGACGTTCGCCAAGCGGTGCAGCGAGCCTCCGCCGTCGACGACGACGAGCATGACCTCGCCCGAGCAGGCCACTGGCAGCCTCGAGGATCTGTCCGTCAAGGTCCTCGTCGGCAAGTACGAGGTCGCGAAGCCCGAGCCCGTCAAGCGAGTGCCCGAGGTCCAGCTACGCGTCACCTCCGCGGCTCAGCAGCAGCAGCAACAGCAGCAGCACAACCACCACCATCACCACTTCCACCACCACTATCACCAGAGGGGCAACAGGGACGGGGAACACGCGGTGGAGCATCCGCCTGCCAAGTCCAGGATAGCACCGGATCTGGCGCGGCGCTCGGCACCCATGATCATCAACCACCACACGGCCTCGCTCTTCGACACGTCGTTGCCAGCAACGACGACGGCGATGACGACGACGACCACGACGATGGCGACGGCAGAGGCGCCCGGTCGGCCGCCGTCCGTGCCCTCGCCGAGCCAGGTGGTGGCGAGCGTCGTCGCCAAGGCAGCCAGCAAGAAGCAGCAGCAGCACGGCCGAACGCATCCGCTGGCGAGGCTACAGGTCAGGCCGAGGCACAGCAGTCCCGTTTACAACACCATGTGAACGCGGCCCGACGGCATGGGAGCGCACGCACGCGCGCGCGCGCCGTCTGGAGATGCTTTGACTTCAAGTAGTGATATATTATGTATATGTATGTGTAATGGGATTAAGAGATTTCTTGTCGGAACGAACGGAGCGGAGAAGAGAAAATTTAATTGTGTGATCTCCTCAAACAAATGGACATAAGACTAAGTTATTTTGATGATCGTAATGTTTTTAGAATTATGTTGCGAGGGGGGGGGGAGGTGATGTTTGGGGCGGATTTCGTTGGTTTGAACCTGGACAACTTTCCGCGTTCTTTAGTTTAACTTTGATGTCACACGAAGATAGTACTCGCAATAGCTTTCGTAGTTAGCCAACACTCTTTGTCCATGAAGATTTATGTATTTCGCTTCGCTGATTATTTTCAGGATAAAAACATCACGATTAAAAAGAGTTTTTGTTAGAAATGAAAAGTAGTAAGCTGTACGGAAAACTTATTGTCTATTTCAAATCAATGAAAAACTGTCTACGTTTGTTGTGAATCGTTCTTTTGACAAATCAGGAGCGATGGTTGACTGTTGAATACAAGTACGGAATTTTGGTTTAGATAAATCGATATTGCCAATTAAGTTTAGTGAGGAGGATTAATGTCGCGCGTTCATAAGAAAATTTTTACTGTCATTTATTAAAAGGCTGGATAAAATCATTAAACATACAATAAACTAAAGGAATGCTGTTTCCTAATTAAAAATAATTTTATTGCGTTGTCAAATAAATTAAATATAATGAAAGAATGGCAAATTTTGTATCTATAAAATTTTTTGTAAAGTTATCGAGATTATCTATGCCTTTTGAAAAAAAAAAAATAGTATACAAATAATTTCAGAATTACTATTTTCAAGCCAAAATACGTTTCACTGCCATTTTACTGATTTTTATAATGGCAGTATAATCGAGTAATCAAATACATCATCGATTGAATTTAAGTGTATCAACGAGATTTGAATGATTTATAAAAGCATAACGCCGCAAACCGCTTTCATGTCATGTGAATATTTTATCACGAATAATTTGTGGGCTTGCAAAGGCCGAAAGAAAAGAAGTATGGAAAAATTTGCTACGAACGATAAAATAAGTGTGTATACGGAGTGAATTAAAATGATTAATTCCTATGTAATACTGTCATTTGCTCTCGAAAATTAAACAGTGAGAAGTGAGAGAAAGAGGGGCAACAGAAAAGCGTGGTAAATAAATTTCGGTCGATCAAAGAGACAGCGAGCGCTCAGTCAGGCTGTGAATCTAAATGTCTGGGCCTCGCGCGAATTCTGGTCCGTTTTTTTCTTTGTTTAAAAATAAAGGCGGAAAAAGTCAGATTCAGTGTTAAATAAAAATGCGTCCGCGATGTCTACTGTGCATCATCGACACATTCAACTACACTACTAGCAATTTATAGTAAATAATATGTTTGGAGTGAAATGAGCATCGAAAAGACGGTGCACAAAGTATGCGTGGACATGTGCGCGGAAAATGCGAAAGAATGTTGTCAAATGTATGCATGATCGCAAGGCAAAGATTGAGACTTCGGAAGCCTTGAAAATCGCTCGAGTTTTTTATACTCATTTTATTGTGCATCTCTGCGGATGAATTTATGCGTACGTTTTGCAAATAAAGTTTTAATCGTGCATTTTAATATCTACCGATTGTTATCATTTTTATCAAATTATTACTTGTTCCTAATTTCAACTACAATCGGTAGAAACGTTTACGCATACAATTTTTACTCTATTTTACTTGTATTATATAAATAGCTGAGTAAACTCTGCGAGGCAAATTTTGAATTGGAAATTAACTCGAGCGGTTTTCAGCAAACATTACCCAGTCTCTCTATCTGTAATTAATCTGTTAAAATATCACGCTACTTTTTGTAACGTCATTATAGTAACTGTATTATAATTATCGTATGACCGATCGAATTTGTAGTGAGTGAGTGTTCGGTTCATTAGGATTGCTTAAATAGCTGGCGATGCGTTTTCTCGCTTAGCGCATCGGCGCGAGACAAGTCGCGTCGACGGTCGAATTCCTATCGTGATTTTCGAAAGCCAAAAGTACAAGTCTTTATCGTGAAAAAAATCGGAGGGTGCTTAGCTTATTGAGAAAAAAACAAATAAAAACTTTTTCTACTTTGTATCGTCGAAGATATTTTTTCAAGACATATCATCATCATTATCGTCGCATCGTCGTCGCCGCCGTCATTCACTATAACATAATCTTTGGTTGTAATTTCTACGCGAGAAAAAAGGGAAAAAGTGCGATCGCGCATTGTTGTAAGAATTTTAGTCAAGAGAGTTAACTGCGTAATAATGAATGGAGAACGAAGAAGAAAGATAAAGTATAGAAAAATGATGTCGAAAAGAATCGGAAGGTCGCGTGGGCGAACCGATGACCAATTTTTTACAGCGGCTTGACAAGCGTTTATCGCCACGATTGTAAAGTACTTGGCGAGTACATTTTTTCTCGAGCACATAATGACAATGACTATATTTTATTACTGCGTGACATTTCCAAAATGAATACAGAGTAAATAAAGAAAGAATAAATAATATCGAAAAAGTGAGTGAAAAAAATCAATTAGAATCTTGATCGTTTAGATGTAGAATTTGTGAATAAGACCGATATCTTGTTTTTTGAGCTGTAGCTTCGAAAATAGCTGATCGTCGCTGTTTAGAGATTAAATATGTACCTACTTACTCGTTTATAAGACTGGACGCGACCTGCAAAGAGCGCCACTTTCTTTAAAGTGTTTTACTCTTCAGCCGACGCTGGGACTTTGGCTTTCTTGTCAATTAGTATTAAAAAAAGAATACATATGCGATTAGAGGGGACATTGAAAGCAAGGTCTCATTGTCGTCATTACATAAGCGAGTCTGTTAAATATTGTCTTCATTGGAGATGCGTATGAATGCCTTCTTTCCTTCATCGAGTCGATTATCAACTGATTAGTTGCTATAGTAAATCAAGTAAGTTCGTATTATTGCGAATCGATGTGCTCATTTTTAGTGATTCTCTACCTTCCTCTCCATGTCCATTTTGCTTAAATGTGTGCGCATCTTAAACGTGATGAGAAGCTGCTGTCATGAGCAAGAATACAACGTCATAACGAAACGAAAAAAATTGTGCGTTGTTTCTGTATAAATTTTGTACCATAGTTTGTATTAAATAAAATTGTTTATTGCTTGACAGAGTCTTAGTTTATTATTTCACACTTATCCCGATTTGTTTATTATTAATTCATTTTTTAATTAATATTTTATTATAAGATTTAGATAGAAAAATATTGTCTATTTAGGTATTAAACATTATTCATTTAGGTAACATTAGTATTTTATTTGTTAAATAGAAAACGTACAATATATTTAAAATTTATTTACAACTTGTAGCTTAGGATCACATATGCATAACAATTCGTGTGTTTCAATACTGGATTCGATTCTGCAACCATAAAATATAAATATCAGAAATCCAGGGAAGAAAATGTGGAAAATGAATTCATTCAGTATACTTACTATCACTTAAGGTATCTACAGAAAGTATCACATTATTGTTACTGTTAAAAATACCCAATAACGTAATGGATGGAAAAATATTTTTAAAGATATCTATTTTTGATCTATCTATACGATCTTCACACGTTGGTAACATAACGAACGCTATAGAACTTGAACTTAAGCAAACGTGTCTCTTAAAATTCTTTAGTCTTTCCACGATTTCCGTTTCTGATAATTTTATATTCAAAGCAATTGACCATGATTTTATTGAGTCACCGGAAATAGCTATAGCAAAGAAACTGGTGGAATGAAAGGATGGAGTCGAGTCTCTCGTCCTCAAGAAAAGATCGTGCGCACCTCCGCCCCACAACGAATACGTACCAGGAGCATATCTTTATGAAACATATCAAACCATTATATATTACATGTCGAAAACACTACGAAAAAATATATTGTAAAATAAGTTGACCTTGTTTTAATACTATCTAAAATCTTGTCTAAAAATCTATTATGATAATTTGCGTAAGTTGGCTCATTCTCCCACTGGTGATAAATGAATATGAGAAAACAAGTAGATAGGGCATCCGGGATAAATAATTTTTTCGGGATATCTGTCAGTAGAGAATTTCTTCCTTTAAAACAATTTACAATCATATCTGTACTTGTTTTAGTATATCTGTAATTCACAGATGGTAAGTCGGGTAAAAATACTGCTGCTGTTATATTTTTTTCACCACCTATAATACGGCTGTTTACATTAACTCCTGATACCTCGATAGCTACATAGACAGTCATTATTGGCTGTACCCACTCTTGAGATATGGTAACTAGAATAGTCAATTACAAGTTATAAAGTACTTCATTATAGCATTATCACGAAAATAGAAGCTTTAACTAATAAGTAATTTTATTTTAAATTACGCGATTATATATACTTTCACGAGTAACAGAATCGCTGATAGAAGTGGCCGGACATTTGCCATCGGTGAAGAAGAGGCCTATAAGAGGCTTTACTCTCAGAGTTAGGCTAAAGTCATCAATGACTTCGTTCTCGTCTACAGGCTTGGCATTCGAATATCCGGTGGCAACATGATCCTCCAAGGCTTGCAAAACCATTACTTGTGGACCTCGTTTCAATCTTCCTATTTTTGCAGTCTCGTACCAGGATCTTCGATTAATTAAAATTATTTCTAAGCAAACTGTTGAAAACGTTGTTATAGGTAGATAGGCAGATACGTAATAAAGCACACTTATGTATTATATAGAGCAATTTGGTTTAAATTTACTAATAAAAAACATACTTGCATACTTTCGATGCTCGGTGTAAATCGTAGACATTTAGATGGCTAAAAATTTTATCGAGTACATCGTATAAAATAATTTCAGTGCTTGAGATTTCTTCATAATATTCATTTTCAGATTGGATTTCTTCCATAATATTATCGTTTTTTAAATTATATAAAAGAATATATTTAAAATAACTTTGAATGTTTATAATGATTTAAAGTAACTACACTTGATTAAGTAAAATTATACAGTTAATGCGATCATTAATAATCAATTATATTTAAAAATTAAATTACACTAAATTCAAAATAAAACATTTACTGAAATCAAATCAACTTTTAAAATTATGTACAATCATATAAATGATAATAAAAATGTATCGAGGAGGTTATTTTAAACGTAGAAATATAAGACTGCACATTTGTTGATTTTGTTACCACCCAGTATTGGTTTCGTTGTTAAGGACACTAACATTCATAGATATAGATATTCATAGAGATTCAAGAAAACTTTCATAAAAATCATGATTCATAAAAATGTAATTTTGTACTCCTTACACGATTTCGCCATATGCATACAATAACATAATTTTTTTTTTAAATAAAAAGATTGTCAATAAGTTCAATAACTATTCATTTTATTCAATATAGTTTCCAAGTAATCATGTTTTTTGAAGAATTTAGTGCAGTTATAAATATTCTCATAAAAATATGAGCACAGATTTTTGCATAACTAGAGAACGTAAAAACCTGTACGACATTATGTAGATTATAACAATGTTTAAAAGATTATTTTTTAATTAATATTTTATTATAAGATTTAGATAGAAAAATATTGTTTATTTATAGGTATTACAAATTATTAATTTAGCTGATATTAGTATTTTATTTTTTAAATATAAAACGTACAATATAGTTAAAGTTTATTTTGGAACCACTGAGCGCAAAATACCACTTTCCATGCCTGTTTAGCGGGCGCAAAGTGACCGATTCCTGCCCTAGGGCGCATAACTCAGCGTGATGCAGCCAATCACAGCTTGACTCGAGCGGTAGACACTCTTTCCTCTACTCGAGTCAGGCTGTGATTGACTGCAGTCTGTCTCGCATAGTGTAGACACGCTCCCAGGGAGATTAGAATAAGCTGCTCTATCCCTGATGCTCATTGGTTCATTCCATTAAAAAGTTATTCGCATGAATGGAATTGACCAATTAGCGCTAAAAGAAGAACAGAGCAGTATTGTGGAATCTCCGTTATGATGATTCCACAATACTGCTCTGCTCTGCGCTGCGCTGCTCTGTCCCCGATGCTGATTGGTTCATTCCATTAAACAGTTATTGGCATCAATAGAATTAACTAATTAACGATAAGAGCAGGGAAAGCAGAGCGGAGTAGTATTGTGGAATCACCGTTAGGCGCGGTCCACAAGCTTCCACGCCACGATCCTCTACCTAGTTCGCATGTTTCACCACGTTTCAATTGTCTTATGAGGGTACCGATTCAGAATGAGAAAAAATACGTTTGTTGACAACAGATGATTTTTACTGTAGTTGTCAAACATATTTTTCAGATTTTTCTCATTCTGAATCGGTAATAAGGTAGAACGTAGAACCCTCAAAAATTGGAAAGTGGAGCGTAATGCGTGGAAGCTTGTGAACCGGGCTTTACATGATGAAGATCTAACCTAAACTGAAAAAAATATAATGCGCATCTATATACTTTTAACGTTATATATATAACCCTCTGCACAACACGCATGCACAGATTTTAATAAATATATATACAATAAAAATTGTGTAAAGAAAAAATTTTCTATTTCTTGGATAGTTGGAATCGAAACCAAATAGTACGACATGTCGGTTTTTAGAATTTCTAGATGTTTTTCAATTAATTCTTTAGGTAGTCACAGTGTTTTGTTAAGGTAAGTGTTCTATTTTTTTAGTAGGAATAAAAGTGTATATTTAAATACAGTTACATTTATTTTTAGACATACATTAAAATGCTGTGATGAACAGCGCATGTCTGTATCAAGCAAAAAAGTTCTGGAAAAGTTAGGTATCCCATTGCCTCCCAAAAAACCTTTAACACCTTATCTAAAATATGTACAGCAAGTTAGGCCAAAGATAGTTCAAAACGAAACAAACTTAAGTCCTCAAGATACACTCAAGATAGTTGGAAAACAATGGTCCGAATACGATCCAGAGCAAAAAAAAGTATTACAGAAAGAATATCTATATGAAACAGAAACATATTTGGCAGAGCTTGAAAAATATAAAAAAACTATCACACCAGAGCAGCAAGAATTAATTAAAATTACCAGAGAAAAATTTAAGCGAGCTAAAGAATTAGTAAATGAAAGTCAGGTAAATTTTTTCCTCAATACTTGCAATGTAAATTTGTAAATATATTTTCTTATTTTGTATTCAATTAAACATATTTCAGAAAAAAGAAAATTTAGGTAAACCAAAAAAACCAGCCACATACTTTTTAAAATTTGTAATGGATAAAAAAGCTCAAAAACCGGATAATGTGAAACATACTGTATGTACTCATTTTATCAAAATCTTTTTAAAAATTAGATTTATAAGAGTAGTTCTAATATTTTATCGTTTTAGGATTGGATAAAAAGTATGGTAAAAGAATGGCAAAATATTTCTCCATCAGAAAAACAGAAATATGACAATGATGCCAAAACTATATTGGAAAAATACAGATCAGACATGCTAAAATGGGAAGAAAGTATGGTAAGACAAGGACATCTTGATGTTGTTAGGAATAAAGATATTTTAGGTAATAAGTTGTCTAAGAAGCAATCAACTAAGCCTACAGTATAATTATTTATTTTTATATATAAACTTTAATATGTTGATTATATGACTGAATGCTATTATAAGATTTAAGTACATTTATATACAATAAATATTTTTGTCAATATTTTTCAAGTTTATTATTTTCATATGAAAGTTTTTTCTGTAATTTTTTATTTTATATTTGTACAAAAAATTTCAGTATTTTTGCGTTTTAATAAAATTGCACACGACTTAAATCAGACCAACAAATAGATATAATCCAGTGGAACATCACAAAACTTGTTAAATATAATGCTAAATCTTTGGAAATAGTTCTACTTATAGTCCATATTTTATTGAAATTGTGCACAACTTTAGGTTTAATATTGCACAAAATTAATGCAGCCACTAACATGCTATTTCCTTGAGACTCTTCAGACTCATGTTTAAGGCACAATCGTGTTATTGATATTATTAGGTAAGGTGTCAGTATACCCTGTAAAAATAATAATTATTGGGATATTTCTTTACTATAATTTTAAAAATGTCTTGTAAATATTGTCTTACCTTATAAAGTGAAAAATCCATATTTATAACAAAAAGAATGTTTACAAATGCAGCAAGAAAAACATATAATAAGGGGCTAAAGAATATATTATAAAACAGTGAACATTGTGATTGTTCACACGTTTGATTAGGTAGATTAGTTTTCAAATGTGAATTTAAAGTATCGTAATTTTCTGTATCATCTTTTGAAGAATGACCATCTACATGATTGGAAAGAAAAAGATCATTTAGTTGTTTGAATTCTAAATTTGACTTTGATTGTTCAAATGATTGGTCATTGCAAGATTCTGAAAAATCTGAAAAATATTAAATAATAAGTCAATATATATGATAAATAGTAGTAGAAAATGATTTATCCCAACAATAGATGAATATAATGCATTTGTTAACCACCGTAGGTACCAGTTATTGGCTTTGAACAGGTACATTTACTTTACTACTCAAAGAGAAAGAAAAGACGTAATTACCTTGCCCTAGTAAGTTTTCATGTTTTTCTTTAGTTGTAATTTTATGTTCTAATACACTATCATATTTGGCTTCAAGATATCCATTTTCGAGTTGTGGTCTTGAGTTTTTTATGTTCTCATTGTTTTCTAGAAAGAATATATAATATCGAATACGTTATAATAAACACGTAATTGAAAACAAATTTAAAGTGAGGTTATGTTTACATGTACTAAAACAGTAAATATTAATAATAATTCAATTCCGAAGACACATTATATACTTAAAATTACCTTCTGTAGAATTTTCTTTATATTTGCCGGTAATTTTCTGAAGACGGTTTTCAGAATTTTCTAAAATACGTCGTCTCCTAGCTTCTCTTCTAGCAGCAGCAGCTTCAGCCATGGTAAATTTCACGAATTATTTTTGTATAATGTTTATAGGTATACAATATAAATATTTTTCACATAATAAATTTGTTAAAATGAGAAAAGACTATGCATTACATCTTTAAAAATCTTCAATTTGTCTAGTTTAGTTTTGGAAATAATAATATTTCTCGTCTGTCACAAACATGACACAAACCTACTCTAACTTGACTTGAAAGTGACTACTCATGCCGCTCATGCGCCAAAATATGGTCCTATATGTATATATATACAAACTTAAATCATAATGGACCAATAAAGAAAGATGATGCGGGTTTTTAAAGTAAAATTAAATTGTAATAAAGTATATCATATTTATATAATAGAGAATGGTGTAGGGAAGGCTTTTATCGGTCGAGAAAATTATATTTCATCATAACTTGGTTGAATGAATTAAGTAAGTTAAATGTTTACAAAATGAACCGTTTAAATGTCTTTTTTTAATTTTTTAAATAGGTATCATCATCAAATTTGCATGATTGAAGTTGTTTTTTTTTGTGTAATAAAGTTAATCAAGGAGCGCAACCGCAAGGCAAGTTATGATAATAGTATATGCACCACGGGAGAAAAATTGGCCTAGTATCGAAATGTAATATTTTATATATGAACATATGATTATATGAAAATTTCATTGATAAATAGTACCATAAATATTTTTCATAGAAATGTGAATAAATTTTAATTTAAAATGCGTGTTGAAGTTTGATATTAAAAAATTTATTTAAATTTTTTATGTATATGTATAACAAACAGTAAAAGTAAATTATAAAAATAAACAAGTATTCATAAACAAAATACATATTTATTTATGCAGATAATGAAATATTGGAATGGAAATATAAATCTAAATTTTATTTAATTTTTTAAGGAATTAAATATTTATATAATTTACCATATGTAATAATTGTAGGTAATACATACATTTCATGTGCGTTCCATAAATATGTAATTTGTAATTTATATTTATATAATTTATATATAATGTTTGAGCCATATCAAATACAAAATCGTTAAGAAATCTCTGGCAACATAAACGTAACGATAATTCATCAATAATAAAATTAAAACTTCTGTCTAGCTTTCAATATTTATATTTCACAACGATTTTTCTACTTTATAAAAACACGAGCTTGTGTTGCTACATAATTTAAATATTAGGCCGTGAGTGGGATCAATGCATCATTTATTATATATTAATATATTAGTATATAATATACATAGATGAGCTTCAATTAAATCAATAAACATAATGTTTCCAGTGATTTCTCGTATTAAAGAATTAAGGGTTTGTACAAAAATAAATAATACAATCTTAAAACGAATAATTAAATATATTCAAGCTGTAAAGAACATTTTAACGTGCACCATCACCATAATTATCTTACCAAGATTTTCGACAGTATTTGTTGAGTCTTTTTGTTAATTACAATAGTAAAATTAAGCATTCAGTACAAAAAAATCAACGATAGTAAATACTACGTTATTGTAGCATTAATTTATTTCTTAAACAAAAAAAAAAAAAAAAAGATTTTCACAAAAATACATATTTTGAATTCATTTAGTTTTGAATTAAAAAAAAAATGTAAACTGGCAGATTAAAATGATGGAAGACATTTATATTTTTTAAATTTAAAGTTATCCGGCAGCCAATATTGTATTGTTAACGATCAATAAAGTTTAAAATGCAAATAATCTCTGGGTCTTCGGTGAATACATATGTGTACATGTATAAACCTAATCACCTCGCGAGGGCGAAGCAAGGAACTATAATAACAGTATAAAAAGATGCAATTGTCCCACGTACGTTTACGAATTGATTCATGTCGAAAATATCAATAAATAACACACTCGTACTTAAAAAGAGTTCAATACTCTGGAATAATAGCTGTACAATTTACACAATTTGTATATTTTTATATACCACTGAGTGGAAATAGAGGCTTAGATCATCGCACTTACAGTCGGACACTAGTAATTACAAATCTACTCGCAATTGCACACATCCCTTGTCGAACATACATACGTATTTGCAGTCACACGTACTCCTTTTTTCTGATTTCATCAGTAATCTCACTTTATCTCATCTACATGAATTAACAATTAATATTATTAATAACAGTATTCTGATATGCCTTCTCTATTCAAAAGTTTGTGCTTGTCCTTGCAATTTTTTTTTAAATCCGACACACTGTCATTGTATACTATCATTCGATTTATTACCCGTCTTGTATTTCTTGAATATATAACAACAGTCACTGTTGCAGCGTTGAGGGTGAAACCGCGGTGCACACGCATCTCGTCACTTGTCGACGGTAGTAAGTACACGCGCGTGGCTTACGAGGAGAGTCGCGACAGTTTCATAAGACGATCGCCGCCCTGTGTGAGTCGACCACGACGTGACATGTATATATACCAGTTGAACGGTACGATTTGCGTGTCGAGGAACGCGAAAACTGACTTTTAGCGAGAGATTTTCGCGTGGGTGCTCTCGTTGATGACCTTAGGCGAAGAAATTAGGGAAACTCCCTCGGTCGCGGCTATTGGCTATTAGCTGGCTTGCCATTTAAATTTACTCTGCATTATCCATTTTTGGCCAAGACTGTGTGGATCGCACGGTGACAAAACAGGTTGCGTTGGATGGTTGGGCTGGGGTTTAGACAGGCAATATTTAGTATTCACGTGTTTGACCATCCTCGTCTGAAAGAAAAAGCAGAGATCGTATATCAATAAAAAGTTATCGGTTTGACACTCTCTTCAAATATAAAAAAATCGATCAAGTTACCTCTTCATCGTAAGTCCATGCTTGATTTCCGGCCATGCCGTGGCAACGAACGATTTTTACTGGTCCTGAAGGACTTGCGGCATCCAAACACATATCATCGGACATGATTTGTTGTCGTTTTGTATATGCGAATATCTATACGAAAATTATTGATTAAAATACAATTTTTCAATGACAAATAATCATAATAGAATGGCTAACAATGATCGTTATACATACTTGATTACCGCCGAGTCCATGACAGTAGCTCATTCCAACGTTCTCGCCAGTCCTCCTACCCATGGTATCGAGACAATAACTCTGCCCCTTGTCTGGATTATGGGTGTCGGCGTTCTTGATGTCGCCCAAATAATAATAATCCAGTGGCATCGGCGATTCTGGATAAATATTTTCTAAGTACCATCTGAAGCTCTTGCATTTGAGCTGCTCCCTCAGCTTGATGCGTTCGGAAACGTCGCCAACTGGAACGCTTCGAGCACCTGCAATATTTTATTCGAGCATTTAGTAACGTTCAAGCGAAGTCGCACTTCATCATCTATATTACAATGTTTTATCGTGCTTCTGCGTGCAATCACAGAGCTTGAAAAGTACGCAGTGTAATGCAGCGTAAAAACGAAAAAATCATGGGTGCTGCCAAAGTGTGTGTGCTTCAGCACTATAAATTAATAATGCTGAAAATAATTAAAAAAAAAGGAAAAAAAAAGATAAAGCCTATTTGCCATATCTTCTAATACTGTAAAGAAATGAGAATACGTTATATAATCCTCGCGTAGGTAAATGCGCCATATGCCAGATAAAGAAAACACCAAGCGGATGCAAGCAATACAGGGGGTGCGTATACACAGAGAGGAAAGAAAAAGAAAGAAAATGAGAGTGTGACATAAACAATAATTGTAGCGATTAACGAGAGATCGTGGGTGTACGTGCATGCTGGAGCTGTATAAAAACGCACGTAGCGTGCGGTACATATATATACACGTGATAAGTACTATCTTCTCCCAAAACGCCATTGCTCCTCCCAGCGGAGGGCAAAGGCCATCGTAATAACACAATCACACACGCAAACTTTTCGTTGCACGGGTGTTAGTGCTACCTGGATTAATGTTGTAATAGAAGTATTTCCATTGGTCCAGCCAAACCTCGGCGAGGCGCGCATTGTTGTGGTTGACTATCTTGCTCGTACCACCAGGAAAGGTGTATGGAGTCGATTTACGGAACACGTGACCAACGTGCGAGCACGTGGCAATTTCCAATGTCCCACCACACATCCATATCTAGCCAACTCAATTCTGTTAGTGTGTTAGGCCATTACATGACGCGGCTAATGTTATAAATGTTAATTGTTAAAAAAATTAATATGGTAGCTTAGAAATCATTATGCATCATCGTCGACAATTGCGACGCCAATCTGCTCCCTCCCTCACACACTCTCCCTCTCTAGCTGCTAGTAAATCAATTTAGTTTACGAAGCTAATATAATACCGTTGATTATTTTATTACAGCAACACGTGGCTCTCATCACGCTCGCTAAAGCCGATGGCAGCTGCCAGAAGACAATTACAAAGCTGTATAAATATTTTTGTTTGTTAGTATAGTCGGTTGGATGAGTGGTTAAGACATTTATCCCACAAAAAAGACAGGACACTGATGTAAAAATTTATGAAATATAACGTAAAAGTACTCTTTTAAATATAATTATATATGATGAAAATACAAGTATATATCGAGTCCCACATGCCAATAAAAATTTTATAAGAGAAAAGTGGTTATAGTATATAGACAGGAGGGATATTGGAATGAATACGAGTGATACACGTACAAAATATAATTAGGAACAATATTATAAGAATGAATGAAGTGGTTTCAATACTCAAAGGGGTTTCTATATATATGCATCTCTTAATGATAAATCGCGAAGGATTAACTACATGTTAGTAAGCCGAATGATATACGGTCTAGCATGTTTGGCGCTTAAAGCGTATAAATCTACTATTATTATGGTATCAAAGTAATTAATTGAGAAAATAGAACAATGTATACTCGAGGATCGTGATCTAACCTGGATTCATGGCATAGTAAAAGTCTCTCCACTCATCCATCCAGACTTCGGCAACCCTGGCTGCGTTGTGTAGGACAATCTTGCTGACACCACCGGGGAAAGTGTATGGGCTTTTGTCACGGAACACGTGTCCCACATGGGAGCACGGACTGATTTCTAAGGTACCACCACACTGCCACACCTACAAGGAACTTATTGTTTTAGAACAATCGGTCACGCACTAAGCAATAACATTCAATCTGTAAAACGCATTCTTTTTTTACGCATGAGGGCTTCAACCCCAGCGAATGTTATGAGCGTGTGTTAGTCATCCGTCTGGAATTCAATGCTAGAAATTGCAGTTAATTAGATACAGCAAAGATTTACATAATTTTCCCGTTTTGCATAAACACTTACATGGCAAACTATAAGTGGCGAAAAAAAAATGTCAAAATAGTTTGATAAAATAGTTGATTGATTTAAAAACAGAAAGCATGTAGATAAACATAGAATGAATCGTTAAGTAATGTAAATTGTTAGCAAACTGCGTATTAGACGATAATTGTTACTTTGGTGTATCTTGAAAAGTTATTACGATCAGATTTAATACACACATAAAAATATCAAAATACAAGAAAAGTTATATGAAAGAAAAAACTAGTTGAACCTACCCTGAAACTCATCTCGAGATTCTCTCCGCCCCAGATATCCATGCCTTCATCGTACGCTCCTAGTTCGTAAAAATAGTCTTTATCAATTGAGAACAGACCGCCCGCCATCGTCGGCGTTCGCAGTGGCGCTGTCCTGTCGCCGTTCCGCCTGTCCATTTCTCTTTGGGCTACTCTATACCTAAAATGAAAAATAATTAATGTTAGCGAATCCTGACGAGTTAACTCGCGATTACATATAAATTTTCCAATGAATTCCATGACAATTACCATCTAAAGTTAAGTTTCCAATTGAAACCGCCCCACGTCATATCACTAGCCGTTATGTACTCGAACGTATCATCGCTAATGACGTCGATGATTGGACAAACTACGGTTTTCTTGTCGTTGGCAATTCTAGATACCAGAGGCTCGAGCCAGCCCTCTGTGCACTCGCAGTGGGCGTCTAAAAAGGTAATTACTTGGCCCTTTACGTGCTTTGCGCCTAATAATCTAGCTCTAATGAGTCCCGAGCGTTTTTCCGTTCGGTATACGTAAGTAGGCACAGGAAGTGTTTTAACGTAGTCTTCGAGTTTTTCTTTCAGGTGCTCTGGAAAATATATTATGGCATATTAGATAAAAATACTTATATAGATAAATAAAATAATAGCTCGTAAGAAAGCTTTATAAATCTGTCCGATAAATTCGATCTCTACGATCATTATAATTTTCTCACACGACGATCCATTAACAAGGATCGTGTAGGCGGCATAACAAATTACGAAAACATTCGCGATTTAGAGAAAACAAGCAGCTCAATAAGAGTGATACGTCGTCGTTTGGCGCTCACTAACCGTGAAGGTAGATAGACTGCACAGACGTGCACACACACACACGAGCGCGCGCGCGAGCGCAGGATGTGGTGAAAAAGAGGGAATGTTAAGTGAAAAAAGCTTACTTCCGCGACAGGCGCGAGACACGGCCTCTAACTAGGAAAACCTTTTAAATAAGTCAGCGAGTCAAGTGACGTGTTGACAACTCACCTCGTTCGCTGGCGTCGTCGACGAGGATGATCTCCTTGAGCAGTGCCCTAGGCGAGCGATTGATGACCGACCAGACGGTTCTCAGCAGCGTGCTCCAGGCCTCGTTGTGAAAGACAATGACGATGCTCGTGTCTGGCAGTAGCTTCGGATACTTCTTGTTCTTGCAGCCGTTCAGCCTGACGTCCTTCAGCGATCGATTGAGGGCTATCATGTCGCTGGCCATCAGATTGAACTGATTCAGCTTGAACATCTCCTGCTGCTCGGCCTCCTGCTCGGGCGGTATGTGCACGGCTTTGCCCATCTCGCCCGGCGCGTCCTTGTTCTGCTTGACAACCTTGGCCGGCCTCCAGAGCTTCAGCTCGCCCGGCCCGAATGTCCTCGCGTCCGACGGCGGCGCCTGCTGCTGTTGTTGCTGAGTTTGTTTGTCCTCCATTATCAGAGCCTCGGTTCTGCGGTCGTTCTCGTCCCCATAAATCGACGGCTGCTGCTGCTTGTCGCGGCTGTCGACGCTCTGGCAGTTCCAGCCGGAGCCGTTGATGCAGTCCGAGTAGAACATGAGGACCATGACGTCGACGAGGAACCAGACGAGCGAGGTCAGCAGGATCACCTGGCACGTGTGTATCCTAATCTTCGAGCGGAACATCTTGGCGAATATATCGGCTGCTCCCTTTACTAGTGCTCAAGTACTTGAGAGGATAACGATGATGATGATGATGAGCAGCCTCCCGTGCTGGCCGCCGGCATTGATCGTCCCGATCGAGCGCAAGCGCCTGCCGCGCGGGGCGAGTCGGAGTGTATTATCGCACCTGCTGCTGCTGCTGCTGCTACTCGCGCGGCTACTCGGCTACTACTGCTGCAGTCGCTGCCGGCGCCGCCGCTGCTGGTGCATGCCGTACGTTGACCTTCCCGCTTGGCGCGCCGCCGCCACCACCGCCGCTGCTATACTACTGCTCGCCTTCGACACCTATGCGTACGTTAGGCTGCACTGTACCTGAAACAGCATGAAGAGAGGCGAGGGAGTGAGAATTAACATATCGGATCTTTGTGCTGCGGGCGAGCGGGCGAGCGTTTTTATCCCGCCCTCTCTCTCGTATAATACACTTCCGTGGTGTCGCGTGCGCGCACACCAATACATTCACACACATACGTCAGGGAGAGCTCTGTCAAGCTTCGGCGACTCTTTATAGGGGGGATTCCGGGTTAGTGGACGTTATTTCTTTTTTTGCTTTTTTACTTTTTAGTCCAGCTCTCCTCTCTAAGCGGTTTCACGCTCCTCTTTTCTTAGGTATATACACTTGCGACGCCGCGGTGGTCTTTTTCGCCTCGTCGCGCCGGTGTTGAGTTAATCTGAGTCTGCGCGCGCTTTTCTTTTTCGTATATATAGTCGCGCGCGGGAAATATTATCCAACGGCGCGGCAGCTGGACGTTTGAGCAACTTTGTTTTTGCAAAACACCAAGAGCGCGTGTATATATGTAAGGGAGTGCTACGGCATGGTTGTAACGTGAGTCACGTGATGTGCAGGCACGCACGTTGCGGATCGGTATACTTAATTGAAATCGGAGAGCCTTATATATTTAAATGGTGTTTCGATGAAGTAATTAAGAGTGTTTATGATTTTTGTCAAGGATGCGCGTTTGTTTTGTTTTTAGGTTGTTTTATAAGAATTTTTTCGCATTCAATTTCGCTTCTATTATGAGATTTAAAAGCAAACAGAGAGAGAGGTACAAAAGAAAGTTTTTGTTTCGCACAAAGAAACTTTCCTACGCCGGAAATGGTGGACTTCTGTAACAAGGAGCCTAAGAAAACAGATAGTATAGGAGTTTGCATTAAGGACTTATAAAGTTAAATGGTTTTCTCGCCCTTATCCTTTGCAATTTTCGCAATTATTTTATGCAATTTTTTGTAAAATACATTCGGATCAAGGCAATTATTATTTTTTTTTTTTTAATTATTTTCAATAAAACATATGCCAGTATTTAATGTGCTTCTTTTATAAACGGGGAATTTGATACAGCTGAGAAAAAAAATTTAATATTAACTCGACCATAATAACGACAACAAAGTATGGCAACAAGTAAAATGCAATATTTATATCATTACTGTTACGAGTTCAAATAGTTATGTAAAAGAAGAAAAACCTTTGAACTAAAACTAATTAAAACTCTGTTCATATCTGTTTTAAAAATAGATTCAATAATATAAAAAGTTTGGCTAGTTGCGAAAAAGTTTTCTCTGAAAGCGATCAGTTTGTTACGAAAACTATGTAAGACCCTCGGCTTTTCTGCAATAAAAAGGTTTCAGTCGATAGCGCTAAAAGATATCTAAAGACCCGCAGTGCAAGCGATGATATATATACGGGTATACACAACACTTGTAATTTAATATTGGCAAAAAATGGCAACGGAAAATGTCGCTGTTTTTTCTACGATGAATAGTTAAGTTTTAAAAGATTATTGGGAATACAATAGAAAACTTTCTCTTTCTTGCGCGCAGCATCGTTATTATTGTGCAGCGAATTGATAGTCTTCGCTCTGATTTTTAATAAACGGTTGAATGGCCAACAAGCTCTGAACTAAGTCTTTTTTTTTACATAACAGAAAGTTTTATTCTATCTGTAATTAACATGCAGTAGTAGTCGGTAGCAGATTTAAAAGAAATTAAGATAAAAAGTGCATTTAAATGTTTAGATATGAATCTTTAAAATTATTACATTCATTATGACAAGCACAGCATTTATAACTCATAAATGAATTGATTTAATAAACATTATTTCAAATATTTGTATTGTATCTGCGTATAGCTACATTTTAATGTAATTTTTATGCTCGCTTAATTCCACAATAAAAATGATTTATCAATTATGTAACATTTTAAATCATTTTTTTCTATTTAGTTGTTCAATATATTTCCAGAGAAAATACTTCCATTGCAATGAAGACTGTGAAAATACATTGTGTATTTTCAAAGCGTGCGCTTAGAAACCAGAATACCGGTATCAGTTTTTCTCTGCCGTTTCATTTAATAGTCGAACCACTAAAAATAGCAGTAGGCAGTAAATTCTCATAGTTAATTTTCTTTTACGCTGCATTTGAATGCTCGTATACGACGAGTCAATACACTGTATCATCCAGAGAACAAAGTGTGACGAATTACAGTAAAAAGGCAATGAAACCTTATGCGAGTAGATTGCGGTGTTACTATTTGCCCCAGTCTTCGTTCTTTTCAACACTATAGGACCGTAGAAAATAAACCAAGCTAATGTTAAATTACGAAATTTAACATTACGCAATTTATACGGATAAATTCAACTTATTTTCCAGCAAAATTTAACTAACATTACGAAATTTGCAATACACAATAACGAAATTATATTATGTGAAACCGAATAATATATAAAAGGAAGATGAAATAAATGTTTTAATTGTCTATAAAAGCCATACAAGTCGTTAAACCCAAATGCGTATTACGTGCGAACGCGAGTACGAATGCGTATCAGCATTTATTTTCCATTCACGTTCGCGCATAAATGGAAATGCACACAATGATAAATAATCTATAAATTTAATTAACACTCAATTGTGTTATAAGACGGTCAATATGCCGTGAAAAAACACACAACAAATCGGCCGGGCGCGCGCGCGAGCACACGCGGAGATTGCGCAAATTCATTGAATGCGCGCATCAAAACATCGAGCGCTTGCAAATAAGACATTATCACTCCGGCGCGTTCGAATGCTCGGCATGTCGTGAATCAAATGCGCTATCACCGGCCCCGAAGTATCTATAGGCAACGCGCTAGTAACTGGTTTAGTCGATTTGTATTCAATCCGCTCGCTGTTTCTCTTCCGTCCCTCTCCTTACGCTTCTGCGCTTCAATCTCCGCTGAATGCGTATTTTTATGGTATCATTTTTCCTTGCAGTCAGGGGGAATAATTGACTGCAAAATTCGATCTTTATGAAAGACGTATAGAATAACGTTGAATAACTTTCGGTGTCAAATAAAATGATACGAATGGTTTGCGAATTTTTGGCTGCAGGCATGTTATTGCATCGTTCGAATACCAATTGATTTTATATTTCAAAAGAAAAAACCAAAAAACAAAAGAGAAAACTTTTCCCCTTTGCCGTTGATATGAAAAAGGAGTGCCGAAATTCCTTTTTCAACGGTAAAACGAATGGTAAAATGATACAAAGTTTGTAAACCTTTGTACAACAAGTTTGTTAGGAAAAAAACAGAAACCTGACATTGAATATTGTAATAGTACGCGATGACTATGAAACGCGATGACACACAATGGCTAATTATAAAGTTCTCGTACGCAGAAAACAAGATTCTCATTCGCCAATTTGAAATTTACGAGGAAAAAACACGCGGGAAAAAATAATATTTGCTCCGTTCTCGCCCTATACGAACATTTCATCGTATAACAGATTTATCGGAGTCAGGTATATATTACACTCGCTTTGAGCCAAATTCCCGGTGATTTCGCGCAGTAAATCGCCGCGCGTTCGTCTACCCCGAAATTTCACTTACTCCCGCAATCCTAGAGAGAGAGATACAGAGCTGCTCCTACTCTAAATGCACCTTTGGGCTCTGAAATTTTATCTGCCTTCTCTGTTGCACGAACAAAGCTAAAAAAACAGGCATTGCAGGCAGCGGCCCGCTTGAATTTCAGGCGTGATAAGGGAGAGATCGCGCACGCGCATCGGGGTTTCGGGTATATATGAGGCAAGAGGGGAAGCGAGAGCTGAGAGGAAGCTTTTGCGACATCCTCGCAGGCGCGCGTTCAGGAGGAGCGGCTTTTATATCGGATATTCTCTTTTTTTTTACGGCTAAGTCGTTATTTATATGCATAGTTTGCTATACACGGGCGAACAAGTTTTCGTGACGCTGGCTGTTGGGTAAAAATATGACGTGGTTCCTAAATTTTCCGTTCTTTTCGCGTATAATATAACGGTATACGACCTATTCCTATATTTTTTATTATTCTTTTTTCTGTTACGTATACAATAACGATCGGTAAACTACGAGTCAGAAAAAATATTCGCGCTAATTGAATTCCTTTCTGTCGGAATATAGCCGCGGCTTCAAAGTTCGTTCCAATCCTGTATACAACGCGTCAAAATCAATTTTCGAGTCAACAGCATATCAGTGATTTCAATTTTTTTTTTTTTTTTCACAAGCGAAAATATCCGGAGCTCTGAATGGAACCAAAAAAAAACAATTTTTTTTTCCCAAACGGAACTTTTTTAAGGCAAACCATTGAAACCAAAATCCCTTTCTTTTTGTTCTCTCCCCCGTGAAAATATCGGAAAACATATTCTCAATTTTACTGCGTTTGCATTTTTTAACGCTCCAGTATAAAGCACACGCCGCGCCTATCTCGTATATATACGTAGCCATGCCGCGCGCGCAGCGTTCGCTATTTTCGCTTTATTTTTCGTTATTAAATAACCTATCTTTAGCGCTCGCGTAATAATGGATAATTTTCTAATGGGCCCTAATTTGATATTCCAGCGCCGCACTTTGCCTCTACCGCTGCAACAACCAACTATACACACAGCTATATATACGTACTCTGCGTTCCTCTTTCCCAAGCGCCTCTCCCTTTCTTTTCGCGTGACATCTTCCCTCTTTGTTTCTCGCGTATCTCTAAGCACTTTTACTGTCGCTCGCCGCGTTGCATTATATACAGATAAACGCGAACCGCGGTGGTCACGATACCACGACGCGTCATTATTCGGTCGAGCGATTAGCGTCCCAGCGCGCGCGCGAAGAACAACGACTGCGACTCTGATTCGGCCTCTTGAGCAATATATACACAAGAAATCGCATTGTGGCACGCTTCCGACGACGAAGCCTCTCCTCGGCGCCCCCGCCGCCGCTGCATGCAGCTGCAGCATATAGCAGTGGGTATATAGTGGCTTGTTACCAAACTGCTTACTCGAATTTCAATTTCCATATTGAATTAAGCCCCGCCTAGCGCGCGTTCAACTTCGTTCTCTCTCTCCCTCTCTGCCTCTTGCAAGTTGCGGTAGCGCCGAGCTAGTCGGGATGTGTGTACACGTGTTTATACGAATGCTAACGACCGGCGGAACAATCGCGAGGAGAGGGAGAGGAAGGGAGAAAAAGAGCGAGAGAGAGAGATTAGGCAATGCGCTTATATGCACGCTTGCGCGGGCCAGATGAAATTCAATTTGAATTACGATTCTGCGAAATTTCTCAATGGTTCTTATTCAGTTCAACGTGTGTGTATAAAAAGGATTTGCCCGCATTAGCTTTTATTTTATGTATTTCTGCATATGCAGCTCAGTTCCGCGAAATGTATGTATATTATTTTCCATACGCTATATGTTTTAAATTTGTAAACATTATAGAGGTATATGCGTATATAAAAGGTTTTATAAAAAGCTAATAGTGATCGTGCAAAAGCAATTCTTGGTATTTTGGGCTATAATATGGAAAAAGATTAAAACCGTCCAAATATTTGCTGGTTCTTTACTTGATTGGAAAGCGAGAAATGCATTAGGTAAATCAAACTGTAAGCTTCCGCGTAAAAGCAAGACTAAAGGCTAATTCAATTAACGTAAAGAGCTGAGAGGTAAACTTGGCTATATATGTTTGTACATAAATATATTATACGAAGATTGCATTTCATGCTCATATATATAGTATATCAAATAAAATGGAACGTATTTAAAAGTTCATCTCCTTTTTTCATCAATAAACCTCATCCCATCAATTTTCAAGAAGTCAAATTACGAATTTCCGCATTCGTTACATTCAGTTATAACATAGGATTAATTAGAAATTAATGCATAATTGGTAATTGGATTGCCAGAAAGTTATGCAACGTGGCGTCATCTTACAACGCGATTTTCCCGAAGTTCGATCCGTCGTCAAGTATGTATAAAAAAAAGTATGACTCGAAAGCTCGGCGGCGGCATCGGGAATACTACGAGCTAGTCATTCGCTTTTTGAACTCTTTCTTTGTGAATCGACTTTACATTTTTACCGGTCTCAACTAAATTCTTGAATTACTACTGCTTACTCTGCGACTACCGCTGCGCGGCGATTCTGAAAATAAAATTCTCGAATGAAATTTCGGACACTCCAGCAATATTTTTTTTTTTACATTATTTCGCGCGTATAAAAATAAGCTCGTCGCATGTATATATAGACATACGAAATCCGCGCATAGACGACACCTCGTGAAAAAGTAAACCGTGCTAATATTCATATACACAGTTAAGTCACTGTACACCCCGATGAAATATCGCGACAGGACGTAGGGAAAAATTAACGAGATTCTATATGAGATATAGCCCCAGCTGACAAGACATCCATTCTCGCGCGATCGAGGCTCGCGCATCCTTTCTAAACCGAAGAGACGTCCTTGACGGCTATCTTCACGCTGTATCTCTGTGGCTGCATTTTACGCGCGAGCCGCGAGGACTGAGGAGAGGATCATCGTTATTTCAGATGCCTTTTTTCTTATCCCTCTCTCTTTCTCTCTCACTCTCCTTGGCTCTTTTCGCCACGCTCTCGGAAAGTCGTTAAGCACGTAGGCGCCTTATTCACATATATTTCCCCGCGAGTTGCCACGGTAATTAGGGTCGGGGAGGATTATTATTCACATAGCAGAAAGATGCGAGATAAGAAACTTCTCTTTTTTCCGAAAAAACAAACTTTCTTATACGAGCTAAACGTGCGTTATCACGCTCCTAATGGATCTTCGAATTCGTTATCTTTGCAAACAATTGCGTTTCGTTTCTACGATTCATACATATATAAAAGTGCAGCTTTTGTTACTTTAAACCGTTATTATATCATGGTCTATTCAAATTTCTTTTTTAGTCAGATTTCTATTTAAATTAACTTTGAGTCGCCGAAAAGAATTATCAGTAATAATAATAGACCTATTCCTGTGAGTTTAAAATTCGGATTTTCTCAGGATTTAAAAATATATCATATCCTGTATTTCCTATATATAGTAAAAATTTTACTCCGTTCATTTATACCTCTATTTGGAACAATCACGTCCGCAAATCTTTATTATAAGGCAAAAACAACAACAGCAGAGTGCTAAAACGCGTGACTACAGCCTCTTTATACATCTGTTTTTGTTTCTCTCCACATTTAAATGCCTGCGGTTTCCACTCCAGCGCGTCAACTTACTATACAGCGTTCGAGCGCGCGCGCGTGATTATGTCGACGGGGGGAAACGAGGTGCGAATTTAGAAGTGTATCAATTGCACACAGAGACCCTTCGTTTTGTTTTCGGATGTATATATAATAAAAAAAACAGCTCGCACGCGTGCACCTCGGCTTGATATGCACGGGCACACCTGCATTGTATCCATTGACAGTGCTTTAAATCATTTTTATATAAGCGCTGTCGCAGTAGTGACGTTCATGTATATAGGATATGCGCACGCACGCAGTGTGAGCGTGTGCGTCCCCCGAGGGGGGAGTTTCGAACCCACAACCTCCTGGTTTCCAGGTGCGGTCGCTTCACCGCCGAGCTATATCGGTCGATTGTGGATTCGTGACGTCAGAGACATCGATATTCCTCCATTTTGATTTCGTCTCTGTTGTATATTTTTTTTTCTGTTATCTAGACGTTGATGGTTGTTATTTCATTCGGATAAGAGTTGCGCTCTCGTTTTAGTCGATAACTTAAGCAGCGCGCGAGCGCGGCGAGTTTATTTCTCTTTTGATTATTGTTTATATTGTTCGATAAAGTATTGGGCATTGAATCGTCGTTATTGAAAGTTTAATTGCAAGATGAATGACCGGGTGTGTGGAGTGGATTACTCTAGCTATAAAAGAATTTTAATTGTAATCATAGCATGGATATAACACGAGATGTTACATACTTTTATATCAGCTTAATTATCTGTGCGAGTACATATATAATTCGATGCGACCATAATACGAGGAGAGCGGTATACGAAATATTTCTTTTTGGAAAACATAAAAGTAAATCATTGCTAATTGGTATACAATTCTGTTACGTATAGACGGGCGCGAGGAGCTGCCTCGACTGAAAAAACACACGGAGCGATGAAATAAAAAGTGTATACCGCGCGTTTATGTATATATACACACAGAGGAGTGAAAGAGAATTGCCAGGCATTGTTCGTTTGAGACTTTTCTCACGGAGCAGCGAGCGACACTTTCCTTCTTCCGTTTTCTTACGTAAAAAGCGAGCGCGCCTCGTTCTCGCACCGATCGTTATAAGGATGGAATCTTCGCTACGTGCAAACGACGAGAGAAATTCCCGATCCAATCGATTCGCGCGCCCTCGCCGGGTGGACTAATTAATTATGCAAATTTGAAATCTTTATTTTCAACGCGCGCGCGCGCCCGGTTTTTAAATCAATATTTGTCGGGGGTAAGAACCATTCTTGTTTGATTAAAAAGGTATATGCACGCGAGTGCGCGAAAGAATAATAATATGGGTTTAATGTTTCATTCGCATTTAAATTTAATTAGCGCTCGCCCGCGCGTTTTATTTATTTTTTTTTTTTACTTTTTATCGTTGGCAAGTCGAGTATTAAATTACACGCTATATTTCTCATTACGTGCGCTGCTGCGCCTCCTTTTTTCCCCATTTTCCGATCTTTCATTAATTTTTGTGGCCTGCTGTGCGGCATTGCGTTAATTAAAAGGGATTCTCCGCGGATGAAAAAAGAAAGAAACTAACGTTAAAAGTATGTATATATGTTGCTTTAATATTCAAATGAAACACTATTCGAAGGTATAATCAAAATTTTCATCAGTGGTAATGAAAAACTATCGGACTTTCAACATTATGCTAATTTGCCCGAAAAGCTTTTCAACGTCCCTTTAGAGCTGGAACCTACTCAAACACCGCATGTGCTCTCGTAAAATATCAGACAAGAAACATGCCTCCTCGCATCATAAAAAGTACTATTTCGTACCATTCGAGAATATAGCGGAGAAAAAACAACACTGCAGAAGAAGACGTACTTCGCGCGCCTGTATATATATTTTATAGAAAATTAAAATAATACGCCGCTGTAAATACCAACGAGTATATCTCCCTCTGCACTCTGCGGTGTGCGGCGGGGCGTTTGATGCTCGCGTTAATCCTGCTGCACTGCTGCTGCTGCTGCAGATTCGCGCGCGTGCTCGTGAGCTAAGGAGCCATTCACATGTCTGTGGTGATGATGATGCATTCGCTTTTTAACCCAGGCTGCATGCACGAGCCATGCCAACTCTCTCGCATATAGCGCTATCCCCCCCTCATCCCTCGCGTAAAAAAGTAATTCGCGCGCGAGAGGGAGAGAGAGAGAGAGAAATTACTCTCTTGCAGCGCTAGGCTATATCGTGACACTTTAACCGGCACACACACTGGGAAAGTAGAGACTCGTTTACGGATGTTTTTTCCTCCGCTGCTGCTGTGTGTGCTCCACTCGCGTGCGCGGCGCGCTTTTTTTCTCTCTCTATCGCTCACTCACTCACTCGCGAGTGAATTATGCGTTTCGGGGACGATTTACGCGGGCTGCAGCGGATGGATATGGATGGCTCGCGAATGAATTGACGACTATAGAGGCGTGAATGGGGACGATTATTGCGGGGGCTGATGCGCATTTGTCGTGCGGCATTACGCGGCCGTTACATAGACACGCACATAAAACTAGCTTATTATTGTAAATCGATGAATCAACGCGACACAACGGCTGACAGGTGATTAAGAACATGCGCGCGCGTTTTCTCGAAAGAGGACGCGTGGATGTACCGGAAAAGAGAGAGAAGGAGAGAAAAAGAATGGTGAATATGTGTGTGAGCGCGCAGCGTCGCGTTGACCCGGCGACGGCGACTTTCTCACGGCTTGAAGAAGTGTTCCAAATAAATCGGTTTTGTTCGAAAGGGGCTATATAGAAAATTTATGCTTTATACATATAGGCGGATAGAGCGCGCTATCATTTAATTTAATCATGCCGCGCGGCAAAACTATGGCGAATTCGACGAATTTTACGATTCACTGCAATATCAGCATACTTTTTTTTTCATTAACTATTTAACCTACTTTGACATTATAATCGTTACGCTCGTCCTATTATATGAACTTGAGATATATAAGGCAGTTAAACTTTTTCATTTTAACGGAATCACGCTTATGAAATATTTTACGAGGTTTCTAAACCCTATCTGTTGATATGATTATGCAATAAAAATTAAATTTTAATTTTCTTATAAAACTTTGGTAGTTAAATTCGAATTGCCAGTATACAGACTTTGTATGTAGCTTTTTTTTCTCATCTCAGAGCGTGCATTGACTTTACAAGCTTTTACGACCGTTAACTTGATTAACTTGACCCTCATACCTGTTATGTATTCACACGAGAAAAATGGTTAATTCCCCTGTATCATGGAAATTTAGTTCAATCGGCTATTAAATTAACATTTTCTCATGAATATTTTCCCTTTAATAAACATATATTTACACTTAGCTATTGAGCCTTATTAAGAAAATAAAACTTAAAAATAATATTTACTTAAAAGAACATGAAACAGACTAAAAAATCCGCACAAACAATTGTCTATAGTCGCGGTAATTTTAAAAAAACATGCCAGAATAAATTAAATTACCTGCATACTTGTCCAATTAATCATGCAAATAACCAGATGCCTGTTAACTAGCGAGGAAAAATGCTAAAATTACGCGTTTAATCGAAATAAATTTACATCGTAAAAGATGTGATAATTTTGATTGAAAACCACTTCTAAATTTTAGGCCACCTAGATAACGATAAAAGCCAGCGTGAACAAAAGTAAATTTGTTTTATTGGAGTACAAACGCGGACGAGAGCTTTTCATATGCGTCATGTGTGATGAATGGAAACATATTCATCCGCCAAATAATAACTGTATTCACGTCCCTTCATGTAAAATGTATAATATTTCATGGAATCGCTAAAGGAGTAATGAACAACTATTTCATATTTCAAAGGCATGCAAAGGGCATAAATTATGAATATAGCCCACAAAGGAAGGGCAAATTCATATTTTTATATGTTAATATTCACCGGAAACATTGTCTGCGGCATTTCTCGTCTGACACGCTAAGATATTTTAATGAATTTTATGACAAGTGCGACCGAAAGAAAAATAAAAAATTCCACTCTCTCGTGCACTAGCGCGTATAATACAAATGGCAAATTTAAATAAACGTTAAAAAACACACTTGTATTTACACATTAAACGCTATAAATCGCTTAATACGACGAATCGCGAGCACTGTCGTCAAGAGCAACTAGCCTCGCTCACTCTCTCTCGCTCTTTGGTTTCGGTTTCTCGCCGCGAGCATCATTCGCAACGCATATCGTCGCCGTGTAATCCGCGATAAACGCATCTGCGCGAGTCTCCCTGATTTTCCGCTTTGATTCTTTCACGGTTTGCGTACCTCGCTCGCAATTGCCGCAGTGAAAGCGTCAAAGAACATTTCACGAGGTAATCACGACAACGACGGCGACTCTTCTTCCGTGAACAAAAAAAAAACTGGCTGCCCGACACGATTTTCAACGCGCGTGCACGCGAATTTGGCCGTCATTCGTCGTCTCCGTCACGTTCCAAAGCCGTATATACACGCATATACCGGTGTATACGCCGACTAGCGCCGGGCGACACCTTTTCACCCGTACCTATATATATATACACACCAAGCGAACACGTGAATCCGATTTTTTCGCGGTCGAGCGCCGTTACTCGCGCAAGTCAAAAGCGACGTGTACCAGGAGTGGTAGCAGCGGACTTACGTACACACACATGCATATATACGCACGCTTGCATGGAGACGCACACGTGTATATGTATATATATGGCTCTGGCCTCTTCCTCACTCACTCTGTGCTCGCCGGCGTGCGCCAAATGAATTTTCGATAAACTCATTAAAAAGTCGGAGGGAGGGAGTGAGATAGAGAGGCCTGAACTCGATTCCCCCCTCCTCCCCTTATATACGGCGCGGATTTTCCGAGCGACGCTTTGCCCCGGCGCCCCGCCGCTTTTGCTGATAAATATGGATATTTTGCTGCTCGCTGGTCCAATTACTCGTTTCGAGAGCGACTCTTGTGCTTATATATAGTGTCTCTGTGCGAGTGTTGTTTATTATATGTGTGCGCATGTGTATATGTATAGGAGTTGCTATACGGCTGCTGCTCGATCGACGACGGCGGCTGTACTGTGTTTCGCTATTAGAGGGAATTACGTATACGCGTCGGTGTTATATTGCCCCGATAAAATTGCTAAGGTGCTTTGCTAATGGCAAGAACATCGTCGCGGGGCGTACTTGAGATGGTATTTATATACAGGAGGAGGTGGAAGCAGCGGCAGCGTAATTATGTTGTTTGATCGCGTGCTTTACGGTTGCAACTTTGACGGAATAATTGACGCGAAGACAATGTAGTGGTGGCTGTGAGGGGTTGCGCAAGAGCGTAAGTTGATGTTTCAAAAGTTGTAAGTAGATGTATTTCAACGGTGGTAAAATGCGGGCAGGAAAATTCAGATTAGCTAAGGTTGACTGTCGCTTTCACTGCGGACTACGAGCCATGAGAATGAAAGTTCATTTGAATTAAATTCAATGTGATTTCTATTGTTGTCATAAAATATATAATTATGGATCTTATACTTAAGTGAACGCGGCTCTCACTTTAAGTATTATACTTACGTAATTATTTGTATAATTTGCTTATATTTAAAATCCTTCGTTATTGGACGGATGAATGATAGTGCCAGTATCGCATTAACTTTTTAGAGGTGGACCCTCCTATATGAAGAAATGCATTTAAAGAAACTAATGACGAGTAAAAGTTTGATAAGTTATAGTTGTAACTTTTGGAGATAATCAAAGTTTCAAAGTAATGAGGATTAATCAATCAAATTTTAATAGATTAGATGAATTATCTAGGTAGCTTATACATGTTACACGGAGGATAAAACAAGCTTCAATTAAATTGTTACTTAAATCTTGTTATCGTTACATTAGTCACTTAAAACTTTAAAATATTCAAGGTTATGTTTATAATATTTAAATGAAAATGCACTTTCAATAAGGTTTTCTTAATTATGTATTTAAATTAAATGTGTTTCAATCGATTTTCGCACGTGTTGCAATAAATAAACTTTAGCTGAAACTGAGGCGGTAACGAAGATAATTGACAACTTGTGTACGTGTTTCAAGGAAGAAACGTTAATCGTTATAAAAGAGATATACTCTCGTTAAGATCAATGGATTAGCTTGGGTATATATGCA
>JAPYZP010000082.1:0-13750 GCA_030522985.1 Torymus sinensis | reverse complement strand
AAATTGTTGAGTAAATGTTGGAGAGCAATTATTTAATATTAAATCACATTGTGAGGTTTACTTAATAAAGTCATTATTGTATTGTAATAAAATAAGTTTGCTCTGTTTGTTTTAACTTATAGAATTATAATTATTAACGGCCCTTAAATATTTAAATTCTCATGCTCGGGTAATGCAGATACGTACAGGAATAAAATTCAAACAATAAAGTCAAAAGGGTATGTCGATGAGATTTTAACACAGTGTTACAAAGTAATAATTGTACATTTCATATTATAGATATAATCACTTTGAAATTATTATTATTATTATATATAAGCTTTGTTTTCAATATGATATTAATTAAGATCAGAAAGAGGACCGTTTGACGAACTTGGTCAAGTTAATAATTTAAGTTTCAAATTAAAGGTTAATAAAATAATTGTACCAGTTTTAATTGATTCGTTACGGTTTATAATACTAGGTAGAGCGGAAAGTTGCATTAAATATGATTTGATATTTGATTTGTTAAAAGTTACGTGCCGGATTTCCGCGTCGATAAAAAATGAACGTTAGCAAGTGCAATAACATGCAGGTGATTTTTTATAAAACATATGCAACTTTAATTATCGTGTATACAACTCTTGTTATTGTTTTCTCATGGTGTTAAAAAAGCTTTAACTTTTAAATTAAAAATAATTGAATAATTATATTTGTATTTAATAAAGATTAACTCGAGCTGATTACCCAGGTCTTAGAATAATGTTTACAATACAGCATTCGTGACTGATAGTATAATATAATATAACAACGAGGCCTTATATTTTAATATTTAATAATTTCAAAATGACGTTTATCTCTTTATATACTTATACACTCTTACTGAATCTAGCTCTTCAATTTTGAAGTTCAATTGATTATTATATTGATGCTTGATAAATAAATATTTGTAAAAGACAATTATTTTTATCACACGGATGATTAATTAAAAAAAACACACACACACTTCTTTTGTTTATATAAAACAAAAGTCTTATCGATATCTTAACTTCCCAAGAAATTATATTCATATATACAATGCCGAAGGTATTTTTCATGCGAAACGTAATTAGCATAATCAACTCCTGCAGCAACCACGTTATCTTATCATTTCAAGAAAAGCACACGATGGTTCTTTAAATGCTAAACGGCAGCCTTCTATTTAAAAATTACCTTGTAAAACACACACACACGTCACCAATTTCTTTAACGTGTTATGACATTTTTTATTTTTTTTTTTCAAGACACCATTGTTATAAGTTTACGTTCTGTTAAATTATACCGTGCGCGCGCGTGCTACCTTGAAACAATTATTCCAAAAACTATAAACTTAATTGTCTTCTATTATTTGACCACAGTCGCGCCGCCACGTGTCGCACATACACACAGCAGACAAGCGTTCTACATCATCATTAGCGAACACACCTCTCAGTCGTCCTATACAGCGGCGCGATAATCGCCGCGCCAGATTACAAACTCCCGTGCCCTCGCTAAGTAGACTGCGAAACGGTCGAGACACCGGCTCACAAGTATTTATTTCCCTCTCGTCAATCGAGTTTCTCTCGCGAGCCCCGAAACTTGGAACTTGTTGTTCTTCTTCCCCTTCGCGTGCAGGCAGCGCTCGTGACGAGACTTCCTCTCCCTCGAAAGCCCCGCAATTATACCCGCGGGCCTCGGAAGCGCCTGCAACCTATTATAAAACATACGGAAAAGTACGCGACGCGCGCAGGTCGCGCGATATCTTTGGCTAGCATCGGAATGCTCCTCGCGCGAGATCGTTTATCTGTCGCGCTGATGACAGGTTCTCGCGACGGCGCTGTACATATATAAGCGTCCTCGTAACTTCCTATCTACCTCGCCCGGCGCCATATGCTACAAAACCAAAGGTATACGTGTGTGCGCGCGTGTTTACCTGCTGTGCATGCGCGGACACGCGAGACGGTGCTGCAACGCGCGATGTCCACGTGTTAGATCGTCCTCCGCTCCAAAACTCCACTTTTCTCTCCCTCTCTTCCTCCCATACACTGTATATATAAGTGAGTATAATAGTGGTAACGCGAGTCGATATCGGTGTATAAGGTTCGATGATCGTTACGTCCGGAATTCGACTGCGGCGTATACAGGCGCTGCTGTAGCAGCAGCCTGCCGGCCATGTGCGTGCGCGAGCGCAGCAGCAGCAGCGTCTCCTCCTCAACTATATACTTACAACTCGGCGAGAAAGCGCAACACACAGCAGAGCGCGCGAGCGGCTGGCACACGGCACACGTATGTAGGTTAGACACAATCACGAGCGCGCCGTGATTCCGCGCCAACAAGTAGACGAAGAAGAAACAAGTATTATACACACACACACACACACACACGGAGAATGCAGCGGGGCTCTTTTTTCTCGTGCGACGAGGCGTCTTGTGTACTACTCTATATTATACACACACCTACCGTGCGAGATGCGCGCTCGCAGACTAGCTGCCGGCGAGAATCTCACACGGCTCCGTCGCACGCACCGCTACGAGAAAGAGAGAGAGAGAGCTACTTTACTCTCGTCGTCGTCGTCGTCGTCATGAATGGAGCAGCGACGCGAGGGGAGCTCTCTGAGTAGCAGCCGACTGCTCGCCTGCGGAGAGATTATTTTTTGCCACTCTCTTCTTCCTTTCGCCGAGCCGCGCGCGCGTTATATACTTATTATTTTGCGAACGATAAGCGCGACACGGTGAACTGCGAGCAGCTCGGTTATCTCGCGCGCGCCCGTTTTGATAATGCAGCATAGACTCTCCGCGATCTTTCGCAGTGTAAATATAAGCGCGCGCAGCAGCAGCAGCAGCTGTTTGTTGTTTTTCTTCGTTACGGGATTTCCCGGCGTTAATCAGGCGCGGTGTCGCGCGCGAAGAACCGTCGTCGCGCTTGCGCGCCTTTTCGCTCGGAGCGAACGAATGAACGAACGTCACCCCGGAGTGCCATATACTTTTCTTATGCCAAGAGGCGCGGGGGGCGGTGGTGCTGCTGATGCTGGCTGGGTGCGGGTGGGAAAGGTAAAAATCGGCCAAGTAGCCACCTGGGAGAGGCCGCGGATCCCTTTTTCTTTCTCTGCCATCTCTTCCGCACAGCAGTATATACCTAAGTAGTAGCAGCCGGGAAAATTAAAGCGGCGCGCGCGGGCGCCACGTAAGTGGGAAAAAGTAAGGCATGTGACTCTCAATCCCTCTCACGCTCACACACACACACACTTGTTCAGCGCGGTACCGTATGACTCTTCTCCGCGCGCGCGTTATTCGTGCCCTCGCGCACACCACCACTATATGTGCGGCTGCTCTCTGCAGCCGGCGGCGGCGCCGCCGAGCGAGGAATGAGAAAGAGAGAAAAAAGAGCAGCAGCGCGGCCTGCACACACACACACAATCACAGACAGAAGAATCCTCCTTCTCTCTGCGCGTGTGTATACCTTATATCTATGTAGGTATATATGTATAAATGTACGCGAGTGTGTGGCCCTCGTCGCGGTCCTTCCTTCTCGCGTGCACGCGTACTTACCTACACACACACACACCGAGCGTTCGCGGGGGGAGATAGGGGGGGGGGCGATCGAAAGGAGATTAGCGTTCTGCTGACTGCATCTTCGGAACGAGCGAGCGAGAGGCATAGAGAGAGAGCGCGATCGAAGTTTCGAAGGTTAGCGATCGGAGCTTACTTATATACTATACGTTGCACAGCCATTGTCTTCTCTGACTTTCGGAGCGGGAGAAAAAGAGAGAGAGAAAGGGTCCTTCGCGGTCCCGGCACGCGCAGAGCTCTCTCTTGGCTAATCCTCGCGCGAGCGCGCAACGCCTCCGATCAGTGTATGGGGCAATCGCTCGGGGGTTACGGAACACACACAGACACACACATACACATGGACGTATATCTAGATGTATAGGTGAAAGAGACGGCAGTCGGTGATAAAGTATATATAGCAACCAACCTCTCCGAGGACGATCCGGGCCAGTCCAAGAGCAGCAGCAGCAGCAGACCCGCCGCCGGCACCGCTGCTCATCTCTCCTCGGCGACTCCTCTTTCTCTTCTCTCACCTCTCTGCTATACTATACAACACACACGCGCGCGCACGCGGCTCTCCGCACGCTCTTGTATATATCTCGGTATCTCTGTGTGCGCAAGTAAGATACTCTCTTGCGTGCGTGCTCGCGCGCGCGCGGGGCCCCGAGGTATCTCTCGTCGACGCAGACAACGCACAAACGGAGCAGCGCTGCCACACTGCTCTCGTAGTTCGCTCTGGCTCTGCGCGCGGCCCGTTATACGCGGAATGGAGGCAGCGGCGGCGGTGCTGGCCGCGCGAGAGAGAGAGAGCGAGTATAACGTATATATGACGGTATATACCTATCTAGCGACACGCAAGAGGCGGCCCCCGGTTCTCTCGTGTGTATACGCGGCGCGGCGCGCGACGAGAGAGAGAGAGCGGCGCGAGTGCGGAGCGCGATAAGTGGGATTCGAGATTCGAGAGAATCGATGATGAGAGGAGTATTGTATTGAGGTGGTATGGGGGCGCCACGTGTCGGTGATGGAATAATGCGGCCGATAAATTTGATTTGGAGAAATGAGAGATGTGTACTAATAACAAGGTTTATAAGTATTACGCGGAGTTTAGAAGTTTTTTGGGAATGACGTTAATTAAGTTAATAACTGATGGAGGGCAAGTTTGTGATGGTGAACAAAAATTTCAGTATTAATTAATGTTAAAATTGTTGGACTAATGTTTTCATTAAATATTTATTGAATAATAGCTATCGTATTTTATATTTACTATAATTAATGTACAGCGGAAATTTTATCGTATATTATTTGTTTTACTTATTTTTTCATTATTTTATTACAAATATATATGTGATAAATGATATTATATTATTGATTTATCATTGAACGATTTCAAGAAACAGAATAAAATACATTCACAATATTTTATTTTCAAGCAATAATAACAAAAATATTATTAGCAATTTTTGCTATACTCTTCTACACGACTGTCGGTAAAATCGAAAACTATATTTCTGAACGTTAACCGTTTACCACCGCAGCAAAATACTTCGTGGCAACTGGCAACCAATTTATCTTGCGACGATATAACTTTTAAATTATTATTTTGTTATTTCATAAATGATTTTGTTGTAAAATGTATCACTGTTCAGTATTAAGGAGATGTGATACCCACGCTATTACTAGATTATGGGTTCCCGTTTTTCTTCTTGAATTTTAAACTTATTGAAAAAAACTCTTTGACACGTTTAAAGTTTAATAAAGAACTACAACGCACCAGAGAGTTTTTTTCTTAAAATTAAAAAGTGAATGGGAAAAACGGGAACCCAATTTTGGGTAATAGGGTGGGTTTCGCATGAGATAATAATGTTCTCTAAGAAAAACATGTAAATATTAAAGAAGCAAATGATTTAAAAATATCTACATTGTAGGATCACTAAATTAGTAAAAAAATTAGTAAAAATTTATAATTTTTTGTAGATCATTCTTTGTTTGTTATTATTTTGTATTATATACATTTTGTAATTTTGTTCTATCTTTTGTAAAGGGCTTATAACTCATTTAATAAATAAATAAATAGATAGATCAATAAGTAAGTAAATAAATAATTTAATCAATAAGAAAAAAAAGTTTTCAAATAAAATAGTTCTTTGATTAAAAAATAAACAGTTGTTTCAGCAAGGAATTTCATACTTATACCAAGGAGAGTAATAAAAGATTAATTATTTTTTTCATAAAAGTTTTTATTTTAACTACTTTTTCTAAACTTTCTCAATACTATACACATTACTGTAAAATTCACAATAATTTGTTCTAATTACACGTATATTCCTCATCTCATAACATCTATTTTAAGTAAATATATTTTTAAAAAAGTCTTTCATTAAACTTGGTTTGGTTCATAAAATTGACTTTTTAATGTAAAGTTAATTCAGATACTTTTTATTTAAATATTTAATCGTCTATGATAATATATGTGCGAGGGATTGTTGCAAATCATCATTATTATAGAACAAATATAACTGTGATATTCCCTCTTTATAAAAGGTCTTTTAAAATTAAACAAGACTTTCTTACATTATAAACTTTTTCAAATAATATATTTACAATGAATCATAAATACACCGCAAATGTACATACACTGCAAACACAAGTACAGTCGACTTTCTAAACTCGATGCTTATATTTAATGAACGTAGTGATTTTATTAATATTAGAAATTACCTATGATGTTTCTCGTTTTAATTCCTTTATGTATTTCTTTTTCAGTTCGCAGTAAACATTGTTTTAATGTTTATAAAGCGTCGAAAGGTATGCGCGCAGATTTTATTTCATTGAATAATGCAGTTCTTCGTAAAGTCAATAAATTTGTAGAATTGATTCGATTATAAAAATTTCATAAACATTCGTAATGAATTCAGAATCACTATTTTCAATATGACAAAGATACTTCAAAAAATTGGTCAAATTGTATTATAGGCATATAAAATACTTCTTCAATTTATAATTTGGTTTTACGTTGCAATAAAATGTTGCCTTTTCACAAGTTACTGTTTATCTGATTCATTCATCAAATCAAATGGCATCAAAATTATAATAATGTACGAAATTGGCGAGTATTTTGAAATGGGTTTCTCCTCTATTAAAAAATTATTTAAATCAAAATACAGCTAAAAATGAAACAATAATAGCCCAATATGTATTTAAAAATTATCGTCTTTTGTATGGTCTTACAGTAAACGTCTACGGAAATAATTTACTAAAAATACTTGAAGTTTACTGACTTGAGGAAATGCCAATTGCCTAAAAAACAGCTAATTCATACTTTCTGTATCATAGGTAAATTATCATAGAAACTAAAAGGTAAAATAATAGAACTGCCGAACAACAGCACCACAGTAGTTTTCTGGTTTGTAGGTTTATAATTTCAATTGGATTTTTTATTTCAATCTTAGATAAATGAAATTTCGAATAAGTATTGCATCAGTTTAAATAATAATTTATGAATAGATCGAATTATAAATAGATTTATATTCCTGATTATAAGCCGTTTTTGTTGTAAACCTAAAGTTCTTAAGACGAAATTAATTTTTTCATGGGGAAACAATACATTTTTATCAATTTAACGAATAAGGTTCAGTTTAAATGAAGACGCACCGTAACGATAATTTTTAGTTTCCAATATTGCACTTATAGGCCTTCCAGGCCAAAATTACCTAATGAAAATATATTGTAAATATAACTTATTTTGAATAAAATGAGCCAAGACCGAGAGATCCTTAAACTTATTTTAATCTTTTAAGTCGAGTTTTAGAACCTCTGCGTTGGCTCATTTTATTCAAAATAAGTTACATTTACAATAGGTATATTTTCATTATTTTATTATAATAATATTTTTTATCATTTTTTAGGTAATTTTGGCGGTGTAAGACCGTCTTCATAAAAAATTGTTTTGACTTCAGTACACAAATTTTATAAAGTCATATTTTACTAAATAGTTTGGTTTAAAAAAAAAACGATTAATATAATTATTGCATTTAAATTTGAAGTTGAGAAATTTGTCTTTCATTTCCAAAAAAAAAGTCAATTTCGTACTGCAGTCTACGTATAAACAAAACCAATTTTACCATAATGTGATTGGCATCTGTCCACAACGATTCTCGCAAGATTAATCTTTTGCTTTCGTGTCGTACATCGAGGATCGAATTTAATCGCCGACGCGTTTTTTTCCTCCTTTCATCACAAAACGGTTCGTTAAACCTACTGATTGTGATAGTCGATCATTGGGCCCGTACAGTATTTTTTTATTTATTTTTTTTGCTTAACCTTCTTTTTTTCTCTCACAAACGTTACGTAGGTACTGTATGACATAATCCCTATATAAACTCTGCGCTCGCTCCATTTGCTTCATTTTTATATCGCTCGACGCTAAAAATGTCAAGGACGATTCTCTACATGTTCGACTACGTTTTACCTCTACGACGCTCTGGCTTTCATTTGAATTACTTCTCTTCGCTTTCTTCCCTCTCGCGAAGCAATTTATCGATCGTCCTGCCTCTCTTTGTTTTACCTAGGATTACGAGAGAGCTGCGAGTATATATGTATAACATATACACTGAAAAACTAACGAACACGCGCCCGCACTTCTTCATACGATTTTTATAAAAATCTACGCGTTTCAATTACGAAGGAGCTACTTTATCGTTAAATTCGGAGCGCAAAAACCAAAACAGAAACATCGTTCTATAATACATGAAATACGAATGTTCTTCATTGATTAGTGATCAGATATATTTATATATAATACTGGTTTACGAACTGTTCAATACGACTCGTTACTTTTACTTTTAAAACATCAATTCGTTATTACTGTGATTCCCCGCGGCGTTGACAAACGCCAGTGCAACATGGTTTCCACTCGGTAAAAGTAAAATTTCGAAAAACGCTAATCGTACGGAAAAACTCCTCTCTGCCTCGCTGCACTCGAAAGAAGCTTTCGGCTTCTCCTTATTTGTTTTATGTTTTTCTTTTTATACACGTAAGAATAAAGAACACTTTTATACAACTCATCATTGCACATAAAAAGGTAGAGTTATTCAGTTCTCGTTTTTCGTATATATTATATAATATTACAAACATGATTCTCGTGTGTGTATCTCTGGAACGCGCACATATCATAAAAACAAAGACGAATCGAACAACAGCATTGTGAAAAACGTTGAGAAAATGTACATATATTATTTATAAAATATATCGCAAATTTAAACCTAATGGTAAGTCTTCTCTTACAACGTGTACACGCTTTAATATATTTGAAAGCCTCCCGAAGTAAGTCAGCGCGCGCGCTCCTCGCACGTTCGTCGTTATATATATAGTTGGCGCGCGCGCGCCGCGCGGCAAAAAAGTCCGATGAAGCGAAACAGCGCGCGCACGATGTTGTCGTCGTCGTCGTCGTCGTCGTTCGGTGCTAAAAACGTTAAGCGATGTGGCTTACACGCGCTTAATTATAAATCGCCGCGATTTAATCTCCCGGGAGTCCAGCTCCAGTACGGATGTGTGGCAGCTTAGTTTCTTTTTTTTTACTTTTTTCTTCTTTTTTTTTATTTCTCAAATCGATCTCGAACGCGCACGCGCGCATTTGTGCGACAAGTATATATCTGTATATCATATAATACGCGATGCACTCGTACGATAACGTCGGGTGGAATTATTATTATTATACGAACAGTGAAATAACGAATGTCAAATAAAAGCGTTATTATTCGTCGCGACGTGTTTTAGTATCATATAGCGTTATATGTATGTACCGAAATAAACCCACGGCCAATTTTCATGCATAGCGAAAATGTATACGCTGCATATACGATATACAGACGCCGTAGCGCTTGTATATAAAGGAAAACGCAAATTTGAGTATTTTATTTGTTCAGGTATAGCAAATATAGCAGTTAAACGTATTACGTACGTACATCGCGAGAGTTTTGAGTATTTCAGTTTGCACAGGAGAATGAGCACAGTCGCACGGAAAATAAAGAAAAGTCGCAGGATGTAAACGACACGACTCGCGCGCGCGCGCACGTTTTTCATACTGTCGCAATTTTTTAGCACTATCGGCGTTTTCATACTTTCTATAAAATACTATTCGTTGGAACGTTCGGAATATACATGTATAACGCGACTCTGCCTCGTTAGCGCACTGCAGTCGGCAAGTTTAAATGCACAAAAATGCATGTACCACGTTGCTCGCGCGATGATCACATAAAGGAAATCTCTTCCACTCGAAACGATACACATTCGCGAGCGCGCGCGTGCGTCACTGTATATATACATATATATACGTGCGCGCGCGCGCGCGCCGCAATTAAACTCTGCTGTGTGGCACGTATAATCGCCGAATAACGGTACAGAAAACTCTCGATCAAGATAAATCGGTTGGCACGAAAAAAAGCGCACAGGTATATGTACAACTAATCGAAGATACAATGCCTCGATCTCTTTTCTCGCTCGCTCTCGTTCGCTCTCGTATATATATATATACACACTCGGAAATGTACATGAGTTTTTATATCTCGCGCGAAAGTCCAAAATCGAGGACTTTTCGGGCGCGTTCGATGAAACTTTTCTGTCTTTGGTTGTAAATGAGTATTGCACAAGTGTATTGTGTTCGCTTTAAATTGTTTCTTGAATTTTTTCTTTCTTTATCCTACAATGAATGCGCCGAGCAATGTACTTTGCGAATGAATTAATTGAGATTGTCAATTCTCGGTTATGTAAACCAATGAGTTTTTTATTCTCCTGATGATGGGAAAAGTCTCATTATTGATATTTATTTGTTGCGCAATCGTACACTGTGAGTTATTGCCCGTGAAATTTTAATAGCGTGAAAGTAGTAATTAGCTACTTTTATTGCAATTCATACTGTACAACGAGTGGGTGTAACCGAAGTGGCACGTTTAAAAAAATTTTTAATCGAATAACATACTTATTTAGTGTCAAATACATTTTTTGTCGTTTTACTTACTTCTTCGTATAGCTATAATATATATTATACATAAATTGCTTTAACAGTAATAAATCGTTATGAAGCATTAACTTTATATACGCGTAATGATGTACACTTTTCATCAATAATCATTCGAAAATTCCGAGTGTGTATTTCTTCATGTGATTAACTTGTTATTATATAATTTGCTATTAAATTTTAACATTTTATTGTTTCGGTGAATGAAGTATATTTATATAAAGGTCAATTTTTTTTTCACTAGGTCAATATATAACACGCAGCTCTATAAATCCAGTCTATCAAACCAAATATTGTTATTTGCCGTCTTAAAATCAATGCTAAAATTACGTAAACATTAGCTGTTTTCAGTCCCGGTTAAATACGTGTATAAATTATTATAATAGCTGCAACATCATATTAACATCGTAATTTGAAGATGATCTAACGAGAGAGCTAATTACGTTGTAAAATAAATAAATAACAATATTGTACAGTGGAAAATTAAATATTGAACCAACTGTAATTGAATTTTAAACAGCGATTTACAAAAATATAATTAAATTGTTTCAGATATCATCGGATATTACTAAAATATGCATTCGATGGTCCGAAACCGCAAGTCACGCTGATCTGTTCAATTTAAAAAGAGATTAAATAAATAAAATATTCATGAATTTATATGTATCCAGCTGAATATATATGCATTAAAAAAAAAAGTTTGATAAACTTTGTACGGATAACGTATCGCGTTTTCGCAATGAGCTTCCTTACATATTAATGAATTTTTTTTCTTACCCGCCTATATATTTTAAATAACGGTAGTCGCATAAATTAATAAAAAGACACACCATATCAAATGGAACAGCTCGAAATCAGAGAAGGCTACATTATTATAAACTGTTTTTTTTCATATATATATATATGTATATATAATTACAGGAAAAATCAACAACTTTACAATCCATTCGTTCAGTCGTCGCTCTACACATTAATAGTCTCTTCGAAAAACTTTCAACTTCAACCCACGCACTCCACGTCGAACTCGAATCCCACAGCATTTTAATTATAGAACAGACTGTCCGCGCAACACTCGTCGATCGAGCATCGGCACTCGTTGGCGTCCGCCGGGTGGTAATCTCGAGGCGATTCTGCCGGCTAAAGGGTGACAAATCGCACGTGCGGTTCGTAGGGCAGGAACGCCGCCACTTCCCCGTCTCAGACGCTCGTCGTGATCTGCTCGATGACCTGGACGTCGCGATAGCGCCTCGGCGTCCGGGCGCGCTGCAACGACGCAAAGTCGTGCTGCATCTGCGGGTGTAGCTGCTGGTGTTGCTGCTGCTGCTGCTGTTGCTGCTGTTGGAATAGTAGCTGCTGCTGCTGCGACGGGTGCATCTGATGTGGGAGGAGGTGCGGATGTGCCAAACCCTCGGGCACGCTTTTACTCGGCCTCAGGGGACCTTGGGGCGGCAGGTAGCCCCCGCAGCTCGCCGCTATGTTTGTCAAGAGAAGAAAGAAGGCGTTATTCGTTTAGATGACAAGTCTATGTATTTCTTAGAGTTAAGGAAAATTTATTCATTGTGGTCTTATAAGCGAATAAATAACTTTTGTTATTTTGGAAGTTTATAATGTTATTCGAGTCGTCGCATGAATAATGCAAAATTATAATAGTTATACGGCTGTAATAAAGTCCCGGATAGTTTGGGAAGTTATGTCTATGATTTTAACTAGATTATATGCCATTTCGAGACAAGCACATCCAAAGTTTTCATGCATCATTATGAAGTGTTACTCGAGACGCGCGCCATTCAAAATATTGTGCATGAATTATATTTAGTTTGAAAGACACGGTAAGTTAATTTTGAATTGCCCCACGGTAACACGATTAAAGTTACACTTTAGTTTCGTAATTAATCACTGTTTTCTTTTTATTAAGACTGAGTTAAAATGCACAGTAGACCGTAAAAAAGTTACAAAACTAAATACAAAGGGAAGTAAATTAAAGTAGATATATAGCGTGAGTACAGCAAAATACGAAAAATAAAGTTTTTAAATTTGAGAATAACGTTTATAATTGCGTATTCTCTTTCCAAAGATTTCATTATAATAATTAGATGTGTGGACATTTTCCGCCGCAAACTTTGTTAATTATTTCAAAATAAACACGGGATCCTATGGTTTTTAAATTTAAAAAAAAATTGGAATTCGTGAGATGCAGTTTGCCTCCAAGTTCGGAGCATAATATAATTTCGGTCTTTCCTTTCGATTCTCGTACTCATGATTGAATACATTTTTGACATTCCAATGTGCATATGGACACGACTACACTTTCAATTGATGCTAATTTCGATTTTTTTTTAAACTGTAATTGAAAAAGTCTGACAAGCATCGGTACACGTATAATTGCGGTACACTTAATCGAAATAAATTAAAAACATTCAAATAAAGGTCCAATTTCAACTCCAAAATACACCCATTCAAACCCTTCGCTGAAAATGTTCAGAAAAAACATATTATATACGTAAATATATATATATATCCTTACCGAGCTGCTGCTCGTGATAATGCTGCGGCGTGCAGGCGTAAAAGCTGTTCCGCTGAAAGCTGCCCATGTGCCCGGGATGCATGGCCGCGTGGCCGTGCGCCATGGGCGTCGAGTGCTGCATCTCCGACCTGTTCAGCGGTATGTGAAGCGACTGGGACTTGGGCAGCCGTGTGAGGGTGCGCGTCACCGGCGTCATCGTGCCCATGCCGGCTGAGCAGGCGCAGGGCACCGAGCCCAGCGAACCGCCACCGCCGCCCCCGGCTGCGGCAGCCGCGGCGGCTGCAGCGGCTATGACGGGCGAGCAGGGATTGCGACGGCCCCAGCCGACCAGGAAGAGCAGCGCCGCGCCGCACAAGGAACTCAGGGTGCACGCGTAGTAGCCGACGCGCGGACTGCTCGCGTTCATGTAGCCTGTGGGTTAAATGTGTATACACTTTCTTAATAGTTATATACCTCTGGGTGTCGTGTGTGCGCACGCTTTTCTCTTGTATGTGCAGCGCGTTAAATGAAGTCACCCGCGAGTATTTCGTGGGTTTCCGCGCACGCAAAGCTTTAATCATCGCCTTGAATGTTTGATGTGTATGTGATCGTTAAAAGGGTACGGTGCTTAATTCGATGAAACTGTTATGCGTAAATTGCGTGTTAATTTTGTAAGTTACATTTATC
>JAPYZP010000081.1:0-69537 GCA_030522985.1 Torymus sinensis | reverse complement strand
GCTCGGTGTGTTTTTTTTTCTCTGCGAGCCTGCGGCTGCGGCGCGACGCGACCCATTTATCTATATCTCACTTTTTATTTTATACGCCTTCCCTTCGATGCCGCGCATAAAATGCATTCATCAAATGTTCAACTCCGCGATCGCATATTTATGGAAGGGAAAGGGGAGGGGGGAGGGGGGGCGACCTTTGGCGAATACAGAGTCAATTCACTGATTTCACGTGGGCCGCAGCGTATAGTCGGTTGAAAGGCTGAAAGTGGGCGGAGCGCGCGCGCGTGGTCGTCGCGGTTTGCCTTTTGATCTCTGATTTTTCGCCTGACTTTGTGCGCGCGTCTTTGGCAATGAAGATGGGATTGCGTCATTCGTGATGGACGTTCGTTCGGTTCAATGGGAGGTCTACTTTGCAATGGGAATTAAGAGAGAACCGCAAGTCAAAATTAGTAATGAATGTTTTATAGATCGGGCTGATCATTCTCGAGTTGTACTACTGGCAGAACGTGTCGAATGTATATGTATGAAAGTATGTAAGAGTGCATGAGTGAATATTTGACAAGCTTTTTTAATTAAACGATGATCTGAATGATATGTCCTTTATCAAATGTTAAGCAATGTGAACTTTTGCAGAAGCTTTTAAAATTAATTAATCCGCCTTTTACTCGCTAGGGAGAACATTTTGTAATTTTGATCAATTAAAAAACATTACCCGGACGGCAATAGAGCTATAATCGCGCCATAATTGAATTCTCTTAAATTCAATAAGAACTCAACAAGCTGGCTAATATCTTAAGTGTCCTTTTCAAGGAGTGAACGATCCGTGCGCCGGTGAATTTCCTTAGCGAGAAATATAAGCAGAGGCGTCTTGGAGAAAAAAATTTTAATTTCATAAATTAATGGTAAGAAGACAAAGGATTTTTACTGAATTAGACGTAAAGCATTTAAGAGGATGTTAATTTCATTGTAACAGTTTGTTCTTTCGCTTTTTTTGACAATGTTTTATTTTGCTTGGTAAGAAAAGTACAATCTTTTTATAATTGAAAAATAGTAAAAAAAAATTGTTATCCTTGAGGGTCTTTGATTATCACTACAATCTGGTATTAAACTCGGTAACGTTTCTACCAATAGATTGTGATTTATTTCTAACTTTTTTATCATATTTTCGGATGCAACAATATTGCTTCATTGCAGCTTATATTTAACTTTATTAATAGAATATTAATAAGAATATTTTAGTGCACGCGGGACATTTATTTAGAGGTTCATGACTTTATAAACTTAGGTGCTATTGTATTTAGAAGAGTCTAAAATTCGCACATTCGCTACTAAATGGCACCAACCTAATTTTATTTTTATTAAAATTTCATTGATGAAATCAATATTTTAGACAATTAACTGAATCATTATAAGTATTCAGAAATAATCATTCTAATGATAAACCTAAGAAATAAAGCACAAACTATAAAATACTTTATATTCAATCTATACAGATTTGTCATTCTTCATGAAAAAACCATTAATCGTCGGGGCCATTACTTTTATTGCAGAAATCGTGTTATAAATGTCCCCAAAACACTCTTCACTAACTCTTAAAATTTGTATTGAACCAAAAAATTGTGACTTAAATGGTTAAATCGAAATTGAAATCATTTACGGAACTACCTAGTACTTCTTAAACTATAACCAATTTTCATAAGCTATCTGATATAGTTACAAATCATTTGAATTCGGCACAGTCTTCCATACCTATCTGTCTGTACGAACTTAAGATATTATTATCTCAGCAAAACTTGTTCCCACGAAATTGACATCCTCCGGAAAGACCACTTAATATCGTGACACAGTGGTGAGAGTAATGAAGATACGCGCACAAAAATAAATTTCGTTGGATCAACGAAAGCGCATTTTCGAGCATGCGAGAAAGACGGCAAATTTTCTCAATTTTCCCTCAAGCACACCTGAACAATGAGGAAAGCGCGTGAACTGCGATAGTGAGCGAGCGAACGAAAGAGAATGAAAAGCGTCATAAAACTATTATGCGAGCTTTTCCTCTCTCTCTCTCTCTCTCTCTCTCTCTCTCTCTCTCTTTCTCTCTTTCTCTCTGACATACCTCAGAGCGGAAAAGCGAGGAACACTTAGAATGAGAGAATTAGAGACGTGCATTGGTCTTCTTTCGAGTTCACGAACGCGTGTGAACTTTTCGTTTGCTTGAATTCAATGGCAGATGCGAGAAAACGAGGGAAAGAGAGAGAAAAACGAACGGCCGCGGCGTGGAATATTTTCATTGAATACAATTAGAGACAATGGGAAAGCCGATAATCGAAGTAAATTGTGTTTTTAATTCCGCGGAAATCGTTTTCTCTTATGCGCTCGCTCGATGATTTGCTAATTGTCGCGCGCAAACGTCGGATTGGGTCACAGAAGCCAAAGATTAACTCAAAACTCATTTATAGATTAATTTTCTTGAAAATTGCGTGAGTGAGGAGAGGAAAATAGCGTAGATGTCAGGGAAAAATGACATTTTACTAAAAAAGTTCGTATTTTAATAAAATATTTTTGGAGAACCAAATTCAGCTTTGAAATTCAGGGATTATGATGTTTTACTTACCTGTGTAGTAAAATTTTCAAACTTGATCTCTATCTAGAAATTTTCGACTATAATAAATGTATATTTCTATATTTTATTCTTGCATTTTCTGTTCACCTCTATATACTTTTGCCGTAAAAAATCCAATGTACTAAATCTTAATAAATTTTTTCCGCGCGTATTTCGCACCAGATTTAAAAGTATATATACCTATATCAACCAACGATAATTAATTTATTTTTGCTTCACTTAACAAAGCCTAGAAATTAACCATCTTAATAAAAAATCTCTCTTACAAATTAATAAAATCGTTTGCCAGATTAATTGGTATAACAGCCTCACCATTTAATTGAAAAGAAAATCGAAAAAAGAGAAGTTTTGGTCGTTTATCGATTTTGAATTGTTCCCAGCGGGCCCCTCTCTCGCTTCGTATCCACACATCGACTGGGCGCGCCCCGCACGGCCGACTAAAATTTGATATACTCCCTTATATCGAATGCGCGAGCGTCAATTAAGCGCAACGGAACGCAATATATTAGTCAAATTAAACGGAGCGTACCAATAGGACTTTCGTGATTAATTTAGCGGAGAAAATATTTTGAAAATTTATTCGGCCTGAGTATATGTATATAGCAGCGAGAGTTCTCGGCATTTATAACAATGGTGAATGGAAAAGTTGCATAATGCGGCTTTTTTAGAAGCTCGAAACTGATGGGTTTTCACCTCGAGCTGGCGCCTCTCTCTCTCCGCCGCGCAGTTTTACGAAGAAAAAGTTTCAAGCAAACGTGAAATGAATAATTGACAAGGAGCGCGTGAGGGCGAGCGCGGAAATCGTACGGAACGATAGAGTTAGTCGCGAAATAATGCCCCGTGCAGAGCTGAAATTTTCATTGTAACTTTGCTTCAGTTTTGGAAAGCTTTTCCATTTTTACAAAGGAAATTCAAAAAGTTTATATGAACGTTTGGATTAATTTAAATTTTTAACCGTAAAAATGATCGTTTTTTTACATATAGGAGTGCTACAATATTTTCAAAAGTATGATATATATTATCATTATTGAAAAGAACTGTTTGAATGTAATGACATACATATAATGGATAGGACAAGTTTTGCTGATGTCGGTAGAATGAGAAAGTATCGAGCGAACAACCTAATTTTATTATAGTCAACGTTGTGCAGGACGGAAAGTTTTTAACTGACACCCATATATCCAACAATACCCCACGTCTTGTTTTATCGAAACAAATTGAATTTTACTTAATTTCCTTCGCATCTCCGCACGCAGACACTCGTCGTACAATTTCAGGCAAAACGGATTAATGCGGTTTCACTTGTGACTGCAACATCTCCCGCACTTCGCCAAGGCACACAAGTATCATCCGTCGCGCTCACTTTATCGATTTTATCGAATATATGTTTTTTACCAGGTGATACTATCGAATCGCAGATATTGCCTATTATTGCAAAATAATATGAACGCGTATAGCCGCCATTTAATGATAGATGGAATGCCATGTAGTGTTGTCGTTCGATCAGATATATTGATTGACATATCCTAAACTCCTATCTTTCCATTTATTCAGTTGATGCGAGGAAATCCGGTAAAGTACCCCGCATAAAGAAACAAAATAATTAAAGTTACGTTCGTAATACCTATGAACATCTTCTCTGTGCTTTTTTTCTAAGTAATATAGTGATATACGTCTGTACGCGATCGGATAACTTGTGTGGAGACCAAACATATGAGCAATTCTACAGAAACGATCAAATAACTACGTACAAAAAAAAAAATAATAAAATTGTTTTTGGGGTACATCGAAAAGACCAGATTTTTTGGTTCTCTGGATCATTTTCTATATAAAAAAAATCGTGAACACGGTGAATCTCGTGGCAAGCCTTTTTGCGCCAACAGTAAATTTATTGTATTAAAATGTTTAAAAATGCCTACCCTGCCATCTCAAATATCAGTCGTTTTGCCAGGAAGAGCCGAACATACATAAAAAAAAGAAAAAAAACTAGAAACTGCGAAATTCCATTTGTTTTTTAACTCTTTAAACGAAGCGAAGGTGAAAAGGCCACACAAGGTTACAATCATCTTCTCGCTCTTGTACATCGAACAATATTTTTTAGCGCAGGCTTTCTTTATTCAAGCGTGTGCGAAATCGAGCCTTGCGCACAGAGTGGCAAAAAATACTGTTCACGATTGGGCGTTATTTATCTCATTTAAAAATGAAATAACATGAAAAAAAAGATCCTTGCGTTAACATACCCTGGGCACTAAAGGTTTAACGGATGAAACATGTTGGTTCCTTCAAAAGTTATAAATGAGTTCAAAGATGGGCGTAAAATATGCTAATTTAAAAAATACGTACCTACTCCTTTGAATTTTCATAATATTTTGTGTATTTTACGCTCATCTTTAAATTCATGTAACTTTTAAAGAACTCGACATTTTTTCATCCGGTGAAAAGAAAATGTAAGCTCACCCTCTCTAGTATCAATTTTTCATTTTTTGAAATGTATGTACCGCTGATAAAGTGATTTACGTATGAAGGAGACCATTTTTAAACTTCTTTTAGAAATAAAATTATTGTCCGCAAAAAAGCGCTTGAATTCGCCATGTGTGATCACCCAATTTACCATATGCCCTCAACAAAAAATTTTTTTTTTCTTCTTGTACCCATTGTTTGATGATTTTTGTTGAATTGTTCATATACACTATTTTCTTGAACCCCTGTGTTACCATATGCTCGTAATTCAATAACGTCCATAAACAATATTCTCAGAATCTACAGTTTTCCGCGTTAGAAAAGCAACGGCCCTCTATATACGCACTTTTATTCTTACGCCAAGGTATATAAACCGTATACGAGATAACATCACCTGACGCACGATCATCTCGGACTCGCGGCCCTTGAATAAAACTTATCAACGCGTTCATCATCGGCTTTCCCTCGCCGCCGTCGAGCAATTTCATTCCTCTTTTTGCACTCTCTCGCTCTCTCTCCTCGCTCTATTCGCGACACACTTTCCCCCTACGCATTATTTCCTGCGAGCGCGAATAGAGTTGCTATACGGCCGCGCTCTCGCGTATATATCCCTAGGCGATCGAGATTTAGGACGCTCGCGCTTATCGTGGACCGGCCGAACTACTCACGGGTACACGTACCTATATACACCCCAACTGACGCGCAGATAGGGCCGGTGTCTCGCACGTATATATAGGTGCTCCGAAGTAATAAACGCCCCGTCATTTCTCTCCCCCCTTTTCCACCACTACTACTATACTATTCTACTCTTCTTCTTGCAGCTACGACGTGCGCGGTAGGTCGTTCAACGAGGCGGTGAACTGGTCGGATAACAACGCGATGGGGCCGCGGGCTTACTTCGTGACGCTGACGAAGCCCGCGAGCCTCGCCCTCGAGGCCGTGCAGCTCAGCGACGTGGGCATTTATCGCTGCCGCGTCGACTTCAAGAACTCGCCTACGCGCAACTTCCAAGTCAATCTCACCGTCATCGGTAAGTCGTTTAGCTCTCTATATATATATATATACTCCGCCTGCCGCCTCTCAGTGTACATATAGATACGGTGATGTGCTTCGCATGTGTTGTCGACTCTGATTGGCTTTGTTTCGACGCCCAAGCGCTATATAAGTATACACGTCGCGCGACGTTGCCAGGGGGGGAAAAGAGTTTTCGCTCGTCTCCGGATTTTTAAGCGACGAGCGACTTTTCACTCTAATGGCCGTCTCTCGCGCGGGACAAGCAATCGTTCTTTATCGGACGCTATTTGTCGGGACCAGCGCACGAGCGACACAATGCCGTTGCTTTGTTTCGTAGTTAATAGGCTTTCGGTTCTCTTTCACCTTAGTTTGTACATTTTCTTTTTGCGAAAAAAAATGTTTTTACAATAATCAAGGTGGATCGTCTGAGATCTTGTTTATTCAAATACTGTGATATGTTGCACTGATTTATGAAACATTACTGAATGAATTTTTGTCCGGTTAAAAAATCAAAACTGAAAAATACTAAAATGATAGCCTCATATCGTACGTACATTTAATTAGCTTTGGCGTGGTCTAACTTGTAATAAACAAATAATTATAGACATTATCGACGTAATCAAGAATGAGCTATAATCGCTCCTATTTAAGTCTAACTATTGTAATAAGTAAATAATTATACACATTATCGATATAATCAAGAATGAGCTGTAATCGCTGCTATTTAATTGACTATATTGATTAACGGACAGTTCTTATTTTGTAAGCCACAGAAACTTGAGTAAAGTTAAATAGTTTCAATCTGAAAAAATAATATTTACTGATTGAAACGATGCGATTGATCGTTAGCATAATCAGATGGGAATTGAGGAGGCGGTAAACAGTACTTCATAAATCTGTTTAAACAAATCATGCAGACTCGACACGGAAATTGCACTTTAACATGGTTCTTCAAAAGATAACGTTAACTGAAATACACACAATTTATACAATTTTAGAAATGGTTAATGAATAATTTCGCATGTTGTTAGTAGATTAAAAATAAGCTGTTTCTTTCGACAACTGTTTTACAAAACTCTAGCAAAATAGTAATCTATTTTTTCTTGTTTTAAGTTCCACCTCATCAAATGTTGATCTACGATAGTAATGGAGCGAAGGTGAAAGCCATCGTTGGACCCCACCAAGTCAATGATAAGCTCAACCTCACGTGCGAAGTCAGAGGAGGTGAGACTCTATTCAACATAGATATTTTTATTGACAATGCATTTCACGTTATAATATTATTCTATCGATTCAATTAACAGTTATTTATTTACTGCTTTAGGAAAATGATTTTGAATGAGTACATTTAAAAGTTTTTAATCAAATTCAATATCAATATTGGCCATTCCTGATTTAGAGGAAACTCTATTTATTTATCATAAAATGTTTGTACAGTTTGATAAGCGATTGCAGAAATTGCGTGCATAATAAAAGCTCAAAACTTTTGCGTAAATTTTTCTTATACCTTATATCAGTACTACACGATTTGAGTGCCTCTTTTTCAATAAAACTTAATTACAGTGAAACGTACGTAGTAAATTCGGTAATATGACACAAAATTTGGAATGGATCTGACTTTCAATTACGTAAAGGGCAGAATATACTAATAAGAATCGAGTTTAATCATAGCAACATTTGTATCAATTTCATATTATTAAAATATATTGCAGGTTGAACTTTATTTGAGAATTTTACAATTTTTTGGAAAATGTTTTTTGTCCATTCTATAAACCTTTACCTTTTGCACTTTATTGAAACCTATGAACATTTTTTTATTGGACTCTTTTAGCAGTTATTAAAAAATATTTTTAGATTATTAAATCAATAACATAAAATCAAAAAATTTCCAAAAAAAGTTACACGACATATTGGTTCGAAATTGCTTTAAAGTGAGATAGTTTAAAAATATATTCATATTTATATAAAATGATCTCATTATGTACAGTTACTAATATCTTTTCCTTCTACTTCCACATATACCTGTAAAATGAAATAAATAAAAGTTTTATATATTTTTTAGTAAAAATTCTACAAAAAAGTGAAATTAGCGGCCATAAAGTAACATAGTCTAATTGTTTACGTTGATGGTGAATTTGGTTAAAACTAACAAAATTATAACACAATTAAATACAAAATAACTTTTCAAATCTTATAAAGTTAACTTTTATAAGTCCACAAAGATAACTTTTCAAGTCTATAAAGTTAACTCCCTTGTTACATAATCTACTATTTCATCTATGTCATATTTATTATTTATTTAAAAATATCAGATCAATCAGCTCGAGCATTTAATCATTTCCATTCCAAAATTTATCGTGTCTCAAATGTAAATTTCGCGATAATCGTAAAATATCAGTTTAATAATAGTACTTTTCGACACAAGTGCGAGGAGTATAGATTATTTACCTCCTGTTACGTTTTTCGCTCAAGCGAAGCGGGCCATTTACCGTAATATTTACAATCATTTATTTATTTTAAAGAACTTTTAAAGCAAACTTCTACACGAATTTCTGAAAATGATAACTTATAGGATATCAATACCATTATTCCAGAATGGATTAAATATATCCAGTCGGCAATACTACACGAAAGTTTGCCCCCATATACTCATTTCAACCTCGACCCTCGAGAGCTCACTCCCATCCGCGCGAACCGAAAAGCTGAACCTAGATACACACACAGACATATACCCCGAAACGCTTGACGCATAAAAAGAAACACGCCTGCGCGTATATACCCAAACCCTCGTTCCGCGTCCTCGTAAAAACCAGCGCGTCGCTCTTTCTCTCGTGTAATAATACCATTTCTCTCCCTCTGCTCTGCGTATATATAGGCACGCCGACGCCGACGGTATCCTGGTACGCGAACGACAAAGAGGTGGCCGGTCAGATCAGCGAGGCCCGCGACGCGATAGTCGTGAGCAAGCTGACCGTGCCCCAGCTGAAGAGGGAGCACTTCAACACCACGTACAAATGTATGGCGTCCAACACGAGGCTCATGTCGCCGCTCGAGAAGACTGTACTTTTGAACATCTATCGTGAGTATATGAGCTTTCTCTCTCTTCTTTTTTCAACCTTTTTTTCTCACCCACTCTCCTCCTCGTTACGATTACCACGCAGCCCACCTCCTCCGCTGCTTTTCGCCCCGTCATCTTCGCTATTTCGATAATTAAAGTGCTCCGCGGTGTGCCCGCCGCCCGCCGGCCCGATAAGTATATATATATATAAGCTTTACTTGTCGAAGACACGAAACAGGCCAGCTTCGATTTCGCGGCTTTCACCCTCTCTCGTATATACACACACCCGTCCGCCGAAGCAGTTATTAAATACGGGCAATAAGTCGGTCGCGTGCGCGCTCGTAGCCGCGACGCGCGGAATGGAGAGAGAAAAAGGAAGCTTTTTTCTTTTACGCTCGTCATTGTCGGTGACGACGACTGCGGGCGGGGACGAGTCGCCGCCAAGTTAATTCGTGCGCGCAACTTTATCGCGGATGCTTTTAGTTGGCTGGTTGTATAGTTAGGTCTATATAGTTATGGCTATTATTGTTATCGCGGGACAGATTAAGACTGTTAGTCAGTGCATTATACAACCCTGAATGTTCCATTATACGTATGGATAAAAATAAACGTACACGAACTTGTTTCGTTCTCTATATGGCGTCAGGAGCTAATGCGGTGTTATATGGAACAATGATTCATGCTGCAATTATACCATACCATCCTTTTTCTGAAATTTCGTTTGCAGAAAAGAATACCTATGAAATTTTAACATATCAAATTCATCTTAAGTTTAAAAAGAAATTAATAAAATGGAAAAAGCTGTAGTTGATGATAATATTAGATTAGCCGAATAGGAATCTAACAAGCTTTTAATTCGAAATTTATATATCAGCATAATTTTTGTTTAATACATGAAAGCAAATCTACTTGTCTCTATGTGCACACACGCGTGATTTATTTAATAAGCAGTAGTTATAAATAAACATCAATGAATATTTTGTAATCTAAATACATATAAGACTTTAAATTATAGAATATAGCGATAAAATAGATGATTTGATTTTGAATTAGATTCCGCATAAATAATGGATTGGAGAACACATATAATATACACATACGTGTGTGTATACTCAATTGTCATAACACAAATTAAGCGCTATATAATAATATTTCATCGTTATTAGTCGGCTTTGATGAGTTCACCCAGTGTCAATCGGCATGTAGCTGCGTATATTTGACGCGAAGTTAATCGATTAATCTACGAGAAATTGTGCCGTTCGGGGTAATTATTCACCCGAAAATTACACTTTCTACACCGATCGGTAGAGATTCTCAACCGCTCCCGTTTCAGTGTACGAGTCCCGCCCGTCTCATTATCAAAATACGATTACGTTGCGTATAGTTTCCGCGCCCATCTCTTTGACGTATCAAAGCTTCGTAATACCATTATCTCTCTCTCTGTTATTATTGAAAATCCCGTGTAGATTACCCGTGAATTATAATCGAGGTCGAGAAGTTGAACCGATTCGAACTTTATATTTTGTGCGGAGTTGTATAACTTCCGCGAGTTGTAAAAGATCGAATAAGTTAAGAAGTTCGGGGCAACACATATACGTCACTTGACTTGAAAAGTCGCGAAACTTTTCTGACGAATCTTTTTATTCCCAAAATGAATAAACAATGTTGACCATATATGCATTATTTATTGTAGAGATGATTTTGCAACGCTCGTCTGTCTTTATTTGAATTTCAAATAAGTATACCTGTATAATCTATTAAGTGGCGTTTTATCGTGTAAAAGGCATATATCATTCTATAATGTTGTCTCTAGAGGCTTGCGAGATGGCTGATTGCGAATCAAAGTCAGTGTTTCGAAATCCGAGATAACGTATCAAATATAGCGAAAGAAAAAAAAAATTATTTAATTTAAATAAGAGTTTGGAACGGGAGTCAGATTTCAAGATAAGAATAATAATAACATAATGAAGAATGTAACTCTTATGGACAATACAACCTACAGAGTGCCTAGAAATTCTGATAGAAAAATTCTGACTAATATGTAAGTAGTTTATGAATTTGATAGCCAAAATGTTATCATTATTACATACGATATTATGATGCTGTGATTTTGAAGTAGATACTCTAGCGGACATAGTCTTTACAAATACCTGCTAATAATTGATACGATTACATTTACTAATAGTTCCTTGCAATTTTGTTGTAAAGGGCAGAAGGGAAAATCAATACTTTTTGCTAAATAAAGTACGCTATGAATAATGAGGCGAGCAAAGATTGAAAGGTAAATATAAGAAAAGCATTTAGCACCTCCTAAAGATGTTGGAAGGTAAAAAGAGAGTCACTATTTGTCAATAGTATATAGAATTTAAAAGATTATTTATCATATAAATCAATGGTTGACAAATCGACAGCGCGTTCGCAAAACTTGTGATAGAATGAATCGAAAAGTGCCGTAAGTCAAAATTAATATCAGAATTGGAGACTAAACTAAGAAAGAATAAAATAAATCAAAGAAAACGAATTGCGAGTTAGGCAGGCGAATGTTTACTTTCAATCCGGACCAGAGTATGAACAAAGACCGGGAATCCTATAGAAGTTCGCGGAAGGTAGGTATATATACGCGCAAGCAGCGAAGAGAGCCAGCGAATTAGAGCAAAATTGAACGGGAAAAGACCATGTACATTTTTAAGTTTATCAAAATGGTGTGCCACACGTCTTGTAGAATTTTTCTTTAACCAGTTATGGTATTGTATCATATTATGTACAAATTTAAATAACTTCCTCAATTTGGTATGTCTTCAAAAATTGGTATACAACCATTTTTTAGAAAGACGAAAATATAACAAAAATAACGAAATGAGTCTACCTCTATTTAAATAATCAATTATCTGCATACCTCAAAATTAAATATATATATTTATATTTCTTTTACATGTTGGATAAAGATAACCTGTTTTAGCGCTTCTAACAAAATCAAATGAACTTTTCTATTGGAAAATCGTTGTACATTAATAAAGAACCGTTCAGCAAAAGCTCTTAATAAAATGAACAATGTATAGTTTTCTTGCATTTCGACATTTCAGAAATTCAATTTCAAAATTAAATATGACGAGATGGCGTCGATATCTTTCAAAATGTTTAATGTCATTGAAAATCGACACGATTAAATTAAACGTAAATTCTATATAGATAGTCTCGATTCTTTGATTGAATAGTAGCTTATAACTTATTGGCAAACAAAGTTAGAGACGATAAGCAAATGACCAGTTTACGAACAATGTATATATTTTTTATTAAGTATATAATATCAATTCCAATAAAGAGAAAATTAAATAACCGAGCCTTAGCTCAGATGGCCGTAGCAGGAAATTCCGGTAAACCCGAGAGAATACTCTTCATCATCATTTACTCCGCATAATCCAATAGAATGATATACTTTCCTCTCCTTACATCGAGTTAATGCCTGAAAAAATAGCCCCCTACTTTATAACCATCCCTGGCGTATACATCCATCTTGGACGAAGACAACAAGCGGCTTTCGCCCGATCGCTATTAATAACCCCTCGCATCAATAACCATTCCCGGTATAACGAATAATTAGGCTGATCCACTTTGTACCCCTACACACTCTCTCTTTCTTCTCTCCCAATTCAATTGATTTTCATCAGTTGTCCCGGCCCCATATATCCCCTTGCCCCCCTGTCTCTCTCTATACAATATAATTTTATTTATCCCTGTCTGCAGTGAAACCACTGTCCGTGAAGATCCTGACGAAGCCGCTGGTGATGGAGGCCGAGAAGGACTACACAATCGCGTGCGAGGTCGAAGGCTCGCACCCCAAGGCGAAGATCACGTGGCTCGAGGGCTACGCGCCGTTTAACAGCGGCAGGGTAAGCGCTCTATTATTCGCATCTTTCAATCTATAGGTACACGCGTGTGTTTCTGCGTGCATCATGTGAGTGCACGTTTACCCATGCCGGATCCCCGCCGATCGCGTTCAAGTCGCGCTAATGACGTATGAATTCTGGTTGGCGCCGCGATGCTACTGGGAAAGGTTTAATGAGCGCCTGCAGGCGCCTGCGCGCTCGTGCTCCACCTAGGAAGCCTGCGTGCGAGCTCTTTTAAGGAGGATATTCGTTTGAGCTGCAACTCTCGCGCGCGCGGAAGAGGGACTTTGATCTCTCACGTGACTGCAGTGGTATATACGTATATGTGAGATGAGCGACGCGCGCGGGAGTTGATATTTTCTTCCGGATTGATTGCAGGAATGTAGTGCACGTGGTGTGTCGCGTGATTCTTTTCGAAGATTCATTTCGTGGTTTAATGACAAACATATAACGTTATATGCATTTATATGAAATATAGTGGGGCCCCCAATATTTTATTTTCCAATATTAATATCATTGCTCGCAAAGTAATCTATACAAAAATATAAAACTTGCTTACACAAAGAATTCCGTAACTTTATGAAATTGAAAAATCTGTACGTCACGTATTTTGCTTAAATAATTTACGAGATTAATATTAAACAACTTTGCCAAAGCTTCGCCGACCTATATATTTCTCAATTAATTCTATTTCCTGATGGTCTGTAGAATATGTATAAATTTTTTTACCGAATAAAATAGCCTGGAAAAGTATAAAAATTATGCAAACATTACAAAATAAAATCACGTTTTCCCATAGGAATCTATATAGTAATTTAATCTGAATGATTAATTGTAACAATCATTATTCATTACGCATTCCAATTTCATTCAAAATATATTGGTTTTGATTTTGCCAAAGACCCTCCTTAATTAATGTACTCGCGTAGCTGTGTAATGTTACATCTATATTCTATGAGTTAATATTTTCATTGAACACTGACACGCATATTACAGTCCGACAATTAACTTCGTCGTTTTGAAATTTCAAAAGTTTCTATATCGCTGCAATCAACGTGACGGGTTATTTATTTATTCCAAGCATTCAACAATACGTTTTCTCGGTCGTTATAACGGCAAACAAGCCATATTATCTTGCCCCGTGTTCTAAATTATCCGTGAAAGCCAATAACCGTGGATCATTAATACGAAAATACGTAATATTGAGGTTTATCAGCAAAAGATGTCTGCGACTCAATATTTGCGCCCCTGCGGTACTACGTGCGCATCTTTTATTAATGCAATAAAATGATTAATAATAAAAGTCTTGTTTGCTGACCTAATAAAATGTCGATAACAGAGCGATTCTTGGCTGGTATATAGAAAATCAATGTTATAAGGCGCGTCGTTTTCGCATGCGTATACACGAAAAATCACTAAATTGCGTCGGTTATAATGCGGAAAAGAAATTGCGGTGCCTTGTGACTCAATAATTTATTAAATATTCATAAAATATAAACATATTACACACACATGTACACGCACTCACAAACACACGAATTTATTATTTGCATAATTATATTTTTTCCGCATATTCTCAATCGCCCTAATTTTTCGTTTGCATAAAAATGCTACCTTATATTTTTTTAATGCTTAAGCCGTCGGAACAATGTAAATTGACGTATGTAAATTGTAAATTGATAAAGTAAATTGATGTATGTCGATATAACAGGATATTTATACTGCAAGCACATAAAAATACGAAAATGTCATCTTTTTCAAACGTGAATAATTCCAGTATTCTCGACTATTTTGAGCCGCTTAGTATTAAGAGTATGACCTCGATTTCATCACAGCATCCTAGAATTGCTTCCGCACTGCAAACCCCATTTTAATATAAGATATTCATCATCTAAACAAAAACAAACTGCTACCAATTTATTGGGACATATAGATTCTTCAAACATATTTTTCCGATTTCATTGAGCATGGCTTTTCACTTAAAAGTATTTTCAAAAATGAACAACATAAACATTTACTTTTCAAACGTCATTGAGTAAAACCAAAAATATAAAAAATTAAAAACTTTTTTTTTTCATAAAAACTAGATCGAAATATGTATAAAAAAATTAGCTATATATACAATTCTATAAATATTTATTGGCTTTTGGACCTATTGTTATTAAAAACTATAGGCATCCTTTCTTTAGAACAAAAGTTGGCCTGGGAGTCTAGGACCATTTTATTTATTCATTTTAAAAGTGTAAACTATCAACCTGTCCTACGGTTCAAAATATATAAAAACCCTAGTACAAATCAAATAAATGTTATTATTTATAATTATATTTTATGATATTTTTAAATAAAAATGAATTTAAAAAATGTTTTTCTTTAAAAACAATTATGGAAGTAGTGTAAACCGAGTTTCGGTCAGACATGGATTTTGAATCGGTGGTTTCCCATATAGTAACCTGGTTAATTTTTTTTTTATTTTACAGCTTTTAAGTGTAAATTATAGTCCAGATTTTCGTGGCTGCGTTTTGAAAAACAATAAATTTTACACCCCTTAGGTATTCTCCTTTACATATTACCATGAATTCAAACAGAGTCAATTGAAATAAAACATATAAATATAAAAACAAATGTATAAAAAATAAATAAAAGATAAATAACATAATTAAAAAATCAAATTTTTAGAGATGAGTATATAATATATTATAATAAATCTATGTTTTAACGATCAAATCGGATTTACTTTTGCGCTATACCAGTAAAATTCACCAAACTAAAATTATAATTACAAAACTGACTTTCAATTAATGAACAGTACACGAAACACCCTGCTCCTAATACTTAAGTGCCCAATTTCTTTTATCAATTTGTCATAGTTATTTAAATATCATGTTTATACGGTACAAAAATCTTTGGAAAATACGATAAAAACCAAAACGATACACCTCAAACGATCGAAAACAGTATAGAATCGTCACTTTTGATATCAATCCCTCTACGCTCACAAGTTGATTGAAACTAGTTGAACACTATATAAAACTGCATTCCCCAAAAATAATAACAAATCCACTCTCTCGCGGTAATAAAAGAAAACCATCCCATATCGTGTCCGAAACAAAACAACCAATCGATAAATTGACAAAGCCCCAATCTGTTCATATCGGCCGGTCCACGCTACTCCCAATATACCCAGATAAAAACAAAACCTCGATCTCCGCGGCTCGAGACACAGCCGGACGATTTTTCAATTCAACGCGGACAATATCATAATCAGCATTCACATAGCCTTGAGAGCGGCGGGGCGCGCGCTTGCACGGGGAGTGTAAGTCGCGCTAAATGCCCGCTAATTCCCCGCTCGCGCGCGCGCTTGTCTGGAGTGGGCAAATCACGGTCCCTTTCAGCAGTGCAGAGAGAGACGGCGCCAACACGTTGCTGTAGCAATCGGCCGCACGATAATCGTCCCCCTAAGTCTGGGGATTAAGCGCGCCCGCGACCCTCCCTCTCTTTCACGAATGACACGACGAGACGGACGGCGAGCTAGTGAATGGCGCGTATGAGTGAGAGAAAAAGAGAGCTGCCCGTGTTTTGTGTACAACACTACTACGCTGCGGTTCATGTGTATATATATATACGTGTCGAGTGTGTTTCGCAGGTCATAGAGGGCGGCGACGACGCGAGGCTGGTCCTGAGCACCCTAATATTCGCGCCGACGCCGGAGGACGACGGCAAGATCCTCAAGTGCCGCGGGGAGAATCCGGCCCTTTCAGGCGCCTTCCTCGAGGACTCCTTTCACATGAACGTCGTCTGTGAGTATTAGTAGCCTACCTATATGTATACACCCACACACACGTCTTCACACGAGTTGAGCTTCCTCGCGCAGCGCATAATAGCTGCGCGTATAGTAGTAACACATACACACATGTGTACAGTACAGTGTGTGTGCCGACCCTCGGACTTGCGCTGCGCGCCCCGCGCATGTATATACACTCGAGATTGTGTGTGCAAGCGCGCGGGAGCTTTGTTTGGCGCGGATATGAGCGCGACGCGTAAGTATAGGCGCGCGCGCGTGTATAGTGTACAGTGGCTCGCGAAACACTGCGATGGATATATGTACGTATAGACTTTACTGATAGAAGGACAGGCGAGTCCTTAATTTGAAGCAGACGTTATTGTCATGGAGCTAGGGATCAAGAAATAAAGAGTTATTTTCGTTTTTATATAGTTTGTTAGTCAGAATCGGTAGTAATTAAATTTACGCTGGAAACCAGTTGTAAAAGGTTTATTTGGAGGGACAGATTTATTCCTAATTTGATTGGTTCAGCATGACCGAAAAATTGAATTGACGGTAAACTGCTCTCTTCGAATAGACAGACTGATCAAATATTTAGCTTTTTATCGGATATTTTATGATACGGATGGTACGAAAATTATCCATAGGCTGTTATTATTTCAGGAGCTTAGTTTGCGGTTGCGGATAAAATTCTATTGAGTAATAAAATTAATGAAAATATCCGTAGCTCAGTGATGAACGTTTTAAGCATATATATTTGATTAAATATCAGCCGTTTGTGCACTGGTATTAAAGTTGCAAACAAAAATCACTTCTTTATGTGAACAAAATGAGATCTATTAAAGCGATGCTTTTACAAATGAAGGAACATTATACTAATATAATAATAAGAACCCGGGTAAAAATTCGCATCATTTTTTCAGTAGCTATTTTCGGCTCAGTAGTTTTTTCAGTAGTTAGTTTTCGGTGCTATAAGAGCACCGAAAACGCTTTTTTCAATCCATTTGTCACATTTATTAGCGTGAAAAAGGGCCGACTCGATTCTGGACAGCCTGTTTATTTGATATTTTGAAGCTAATCAAAATGACCAACCGACCTAGTACCGGAGATTGATTACGGATTTATGTGCCACGTACAGAATTAGATGATGAAAAGATCGATTTTTTTTTTTTTTATATCTTCCAAAATAATACTCAAAACAACTCTTAGATCGCTATTATATGTTATTAATTTTCATTGTGAAAGATAGAATTGCAATGAAAATATAATGAAACACATTTCGCGATTGTAACGCCGTTTAATAATGAAAAGCAAAAAAGGTTTTTATCTACTGGAAACTAGCCATCTCTCATGCTAGCCATTTACTATAGCTTGGAGTCGATTTTCAATGAATGAATGTCTACCAGAGAAGTGCTTTTGCTTTTTCACACATCTATTCACACGTGAAATAAAATTCGTTCGCACTCAAAACCTATACGTAAAAAAAGGCTGTATAAAATCTTCGTTGGTTGAAAAACGAATCGCACGGGAGATAATCGCCGACAAAAAGGTCGCGGCACGCTTTTTATCTCGACGATTGAAAACATTGATAACAACTAATCGTCGCAATGAAAAATATCCCGCTACCTGGAAAACTTTCGAGCGTCACTGTACACCGCACCTCGTCGCGAGGGTCAAAAGTAGAGAGGCTCATATAAGCGCTCGCGGTGAGGGGAAAATACTGTCGCACCGGCTTCTCAAGCCGCGCGCATACACGTACTTATATCCCGCGTGGAGGCAATGTAATATGAATGGGCAACATGTGTGTGTGTCTGTGTGTGTTCGCAGTCCCGCCGAAAGTGCAGCTGGAGCTGGGCAGCACCCTGAAAGCCGAGAACATCAAGGAGGGCGACGACGTCTACTTCGAGTGCAAAGTGCGCGCCAATCCCGCCCACCACAAGATCACTTGGCGGCACAATGTGAGTCTTAATTGCCGGGCTCGCGACTTCTGCCCGAGCCCGTAGTAATACTACTACTACACCCTTCTTTACCCTTCTCCACCCCCCACCCACCCACCACCACCCTCGACGCTTTTTACGACTGCACGCTGACCTTTATTGCGCGCGGGCTGTTCACTTTTTTACGCGCGTTTTGTTCGTTTGCTCACGGCGGCTACAATGTATATACGCGTATATGTATGTATAGAGCCGGAGAGCTTTCAACGCGAGGGCCGTGGTAATAATTGGATTGTTCACGGAGAATGCTAAGTTCAGGTGCTTTGGATTAATTTGTTTGCGATAAATTTTCAGGAATTTTTTTTTCAATTTCGACATGTATGTATAGAATCAGTAATGAGTTTCGAATAAAAGGCGCTTGATTTTCGGCGCTTTTAAAAATTTTTAACAGCTACGATGGGCAATGGAATATTTGGCCAAAACCAGATGATTAACGAATTTTTCAAACGATCCATTTGGGAAAGTCAATGGCCCGTACTTATCGTTCTTTTTCGAAACCAAAATTTTGCAATATATACAAATTCAACGATAAGTTTTTAATAAGAGGCTTTAAATGATCACTGATCTTTTTATTTATTTAATTTATGTTAATTTAATATTAACCTGTTGCCTTTTTTCATCCTTATATATTATACAGATAAAAAAAAATAAGGAAAAATACGTGTAATATAATTTGTGCTTATTGTTGTAAATAATAAAATACGGGATTAAAAATAATTTATATGCACGCGTATTGAAATTTTTTAAATCGGTTTACTGTAGAGTAAAATTAAGCCAACGTATTAAAGCTGTATGATAATTGTATATAAAGCGGTTTCAATAACCATTAAAAATTTTAATAATTCTTGGGAATTTTGGAATTTAACAAATATTTTCCCTTGCCAAAATGTTATAATTTTACATAAAGAAATATTTACAAAGAGAATGGTATAGTGTATAATATTAACGTTGAATTAAAAATATTTAATTTATCGAAATCCATACTCAACTTATAAATGAAATACTTGATAAAATTTCAAAATTGTGAACAAACATTTTACTCGCACAATTCTCACTGACCTTAACAGATTAAAAGCTTTCCATGTATACGCTCTACGCTTAAACGAGCCACGTATATTTTTTTCAAATTTTTAATATTAATTTTGATCATCGAAAAGCCCATTTGTACATCCATCACCGGTACGCGTGACTCCATTCACCTGTACAACAATCCTCATTCGAAAAAAAAAGTGTGTTCAACAATATCCAAGAAAAAGCCCGGACGCGTGCTCAATATCACCGCAAAATCGTCCGCGACAAAGAAATCGTTGTCTATATCAGCTTTATACCGCTCGCCCATATACAGGCGCAACCCCTGTACACCGGGCGCATACATATCCCCCCCCCCAATTGAAATTCACCGCTGCCGTTAAAAAAAAAAAAAAAACGAAAGAAGAACAAAAAAAGCTCGGCCCGCTTCCGTCCGTCCTCTAAAGAATATAACGCAACGACGCTGTTTTTTTTCCTATATACGCTATACGTATATATATATATACATGCACACACAGGGCGGCGTACTGATGCAGAACTACTCGGCTGGAATAATAATGAGCACGCAGAGCCTGGTGCTGCAGCGCATCGAGCGCGAGAACGGCGGAAATTACACGTGCCTTGTAGGCAACGACCGGGGCGACACGACCAGCCCGACCGTCGCCCTACGAGTTCAATGTAAGTGACGAGTCCTCTCTCTCTTTTATACCAACCCACCCACACACGTACACATACATATACACAGCCACTGGTTCCCATCAAAGGCCAATCATTTTTTTGCCGGCCAGCCAGGCATGCTGCCGGCCGCGCGCGCGCCCGCCCCATCGATCATTCGACCTGCGCTGCCTCGCTCGGGATTTCTCTCATTTCTTTCGCTCTCGCCAGCTCTCGCTATTTTTGCGACAGCCTGTATAACGTCTCGTGAATAATATGCGACGCAAACGGTTTCGAGGGACACGAGGCGCCCCGCGTGTTTATATGGGAGAGGAAAGGTCGAGTGGACCTACGCGCGGCGTGGGTGTGTTATACGTGGCGGTGCAGAGGTGTATATCTAAACATTGAAATGGTTATTCGTCGGAATCGTCGAGGGCGCGAGTAGAAAAGCTCGAAAGCTATCGATGTGGCGTATGACGTGGGTGGTTTGTTTTCGCCCGTCGGTGTTGTGGTACTTAAAAATCGATGATTCTCGTGACGCAGTTTCGTGTAATAATGTATTGATGGCTGGGTGTCTTTTCGGAATTAATCTTTCGTGAATTCGGAATTACTTTGATTGCCCGATTGAATTATTATATCCGAATAATTCCAGTGTTTCATCGCGAAAGATATACTATAATATGCCAAGTATGCGTTTATATATTGCAAGATTTATTGTCGTGCCAATATATTTCAACAACAATACAGTAGATTTCATGTTTTTGCTCCAATCGCTTATGGAAAAGGATGATTTGTTACGTCGCGCGCAGACGTAAAAACAAAAAATCATCTTTCTTCGCTCTTCATTCACGCGAATGCATTTTATTGATGGTGTATTGCTTGAACTCTGCTCACCTGTGATCGTGGAAAATTTATTTGAAGATGAAACATTTCGCGTCGAATCCCATAAATTATTCTCATCTCATTAGCCGTGTGTCACTCTCTTTTCCATTAAAGCTCGTACATAATGATAAAGCACAAGGAAACAATGTTTTATGCTTGTGACATTGTTTATTATTGGACTTGTTCTTCGTTCGTGCTTTAATCTAACATGATGCTATATTTGCAAAAGACGCTTATGATAAAATATCATATTTTATTTATGTATATATTATTAATCTTTTTTGTTACTTATTTTATCGCGACATTAACAGGGAAGGTTAATTAAAAGTTAATAATAAATGTTGTGCCTTGTATTTTCTTCAGTAAGCCCATTGATCATTTTACGTGGTATTTGCGCGGTTTTCTTGTGAATAAGGCGAGCATACAATTTAATTTTAATGAAATAACAGAGTATTAGATTTTTCTACCTTAATAATATTTACTGCGTAATAAATATATGTATATGTATAGAATTTTTCTTTCTTACTTTTATTAACTTCAAAAAGTTCAAATAAACTGTACTACTTTGTAATATGGCACTTATAATTTTTATCGAGTAAATTACATAATACTATTATGCTTGGTAAAAGAGTAAATAGTTATAAAGAGTATCGAGTAATATTACTCGTATAAAATTAAAACGATCATGAAAAATATTTGGAGAAGACACAATTCATTCCTAGTACTTAAAATAATACAAGAAGTATTACAATAACAAGGTACACAAACCTTTCAAACTTTTATTTATGAGAAATCAGCTTAAAATACTTACGGAAAAGTATTACAAAAAGAGATCAAAGTGGAAGAATCCAAATATTTATCTTACATTGCATTACAATAATATAGGCAATATGCAATTATATTTTATACAAATTAGTACGAATGAATATTTTTTCACAAACAACAAAATTGTATTAAATTGTAAACCCTCGCAAAATCGCCTGAACAAAAGAGAACATTAAAATTTACAATTAAATAATCCGTTATATGATGTTCAATAGTATCATAAATTTACACATAAATCACTGATTAAAATGTTTCCAATCGTCATTCATAAGACTAACGTGTAAAATGTTCTGCTGTTGCATGTCTCATCATACCTGTCTGTTACTACACAAACATATCGTGACAGATGATTGTAACAAATCTGGCTCTTATCAAAGAGTTTAAATACTGAAATATTGAAATTTATAGAAAACAATGATATTTTGAGTAATTCAATGTTACAAGAACTTTCGATAAGAGGCGAAAGGTTGAAATACCGGTGAGCATCCTTTTTTGACTTTGCAAATTAATTATTCAAAAATCTATTTGAATACGAATGATTTTACAGAAGATATCTATTACTGTATTACCATTGTAACTTTTATAACTACGACGCTGCATACAAATGCAAAAATAATCTAGCTTTTGGTACCATTTATTATTCAAAAAGGCACTTGATATATTTTCTACCAAGAACTTACCCTTTTACATATGACTAAATTAATCGTCTATTTACAGAGTATAAAAATCGCCTGCAAGCTATTCCAGAAAACTTTATTTTCTACAATAAATTTATTGTTGCAATTTAAATCGTGTAAACTAAGACTCAACGAACGGTAAATTGTAACACTGCTGAACTATTGACGTAGTTTTTCACTTGAAAAACTCCAGTAGTGTGGCCGAAACATCGGTATTTGATTAAATAAACAATGTTTCAACAGCATTGCCCGTACAGTTATTATTATATCAATTTTATTCAAATTTGCTTGGTTTTATTATATTTTTTTTTAATAAATAACCGAATATCCGAGCATCTATATTTCTCCTATATTATTTCGTATCTTATCACGTTGCACGGATTTTTCATAAAAATAACGGAAAAATAATGATACTTCACCGTTGTGATTGAATGTTTCATATTACTATATCCAATAATATTCAGAATATTTCACAACTCATAAACTGATTGGCTTAACTGATACCATTCAAAAAAGCTCGAACGTTATTAACAACATTAAAAAACGAAGATGAAAGCCAAACATCGAAAAAAAACCACAATACACCAAACATCAATACAATATATTCGCTCCCCCCAACCGTCGCAAAATTAATTTCTCTATATTTCGCGCTGCAGTCGCGCCGATCTGCAAGAGCAAGGAGGTGACGATAATCGGCGCCTCGCTGGAGGAGTCGGTGCGCGTGCGCTGCGAGGTGGAGGCCGACCCCGGCGAGGTAGACTTCGTCTGGGAGTTCAACAACAGCGGCGAGAACTTCGAGGTCGCCCCGGCCAAGTTCGACGGCAACAACGGCACCCTCAGCGAGCTCGTCTACACGCCCATGTCGGAGCGCGACTACGGCGCCCTGACCTGCTGGGGCCGCAACCCCATTGGCAAGCAGGCCGCGCCCTGCGTCTACCAGATCATACCCGCGGTGAAGCCCAGCCCGCTGAGCAACTGCACGGCCAAGAACGCCCTCAACCAGACGGCCGAGGTGCTCGAGGTCGAGTGCACGCCCGGCTACGACGGCGGCCTCAGGTTGGTTCTTACCTTTGGCTATAATATTTATTTAAGCAAGCGCGATCGAGGTTGAAAATATTGAGAACGCGGATGGAGTCGATCATTTTATAATTTAGTAAACGGCTTTGATAGAACCGGCAATTTAAATAAATTATAGTTAATTAATTAGCGTACAATTTATGCAGGTGTTTCTTCGATAATAAAGTTGACTCTGAATCGATACTGAAATCAGTTCAGACTCTGCACGATTTTATTCTTTGCTGGCGCGTTATTTAAATAGTAATATTATAGTTGTTTATATATAGTTATACGGATAGTATTGATGTGCTAATTTTATCAACTATTCGTCATTCAATCGAATTTATCTGCATTAAAAGTGTATAAAAATAACAAATATTTTAGATACTTATACAGAAAAGTATAACATATACACGAATAACTAAATTAAAAAGTTCATCCATTAATTTAACAAATATAAATGTTTCATATGTTGTCTTTTTTTTTTATTGTTTTTTATAATAAAAACGACAGCAGTTGTCTACGCCGATTAAAAATTGCGCCCCTTGACGCGGTACCTCATAATTACAAGTGCGCCATGCACAACGTCAAGATCATTACACATTTGCATTTTAAACGAAACCTCTTAATAACGTCAAGTTGTGTACTCGTTGAAGGGTTCTTCATATGCTTATATCATAGCACGATTATGCACGTACTATTAATTTACTACATAGGTATTAATGAAGTAAAAATATAAATATATATGAGGGATGTGTGCATACATAATGAGAAATAAAAAGTATCTGCACATAAACTCGAATGACTACAAATACAGAACTCGGAATTGGGAGGTAAATAAAGGAAACGTTGCTTCAAAGTTCTATTATTAAAAATAAAAAACTAATTATTAGCTTCAACCTTGAATTAACTGCTGCGTATTATATATCAATTTTGTTATTGAAATTATATTAAACCTGATTAGTTTTATACCGTATTAAGGAATATATGATCAACGATTATTGATATTTATATGTATTCTGAATTTTAACGTTTTCCATTTTCGTCAAAATGCACACTTTCAATGATAATGTTACTTATTAGATGAATATGAATGTAATTATTGAATAATTATATTCAACCTATACATTACTTTGGATTATTATTTCACGCGAGATCTGATTATTAAACTTTAACAGCATAGATTTATGCAATATGTCGCGCCTACTAGCCTCGAGTTCGAAATATATATCGATTGGGCAATCGCAGCTATATACATTCATCTCGAAATATGCAATATAATATCGTAATGAGACTGTTATTACAATACACCTGCGATTTTCACAGGCAGGAGTTCCGACTGGAGGCGTACGAGGTGGCGACTGGGAAGCTCAGGCTGAACATGTCGAGCACGAGCGCGGACGCGCCCCTCTTCCGGATACCAGTGGTCGAGCTGCAGCCGGCGACGCTCTTCTACCTGGTCACGTACGCGGTGAACGCCAAGGGCCGCAGCGAAGTGTCCCTCCTCGAGGACATTATGCTCGGCGACTCGGAGAAGCACACGGGTAAGTGGCCGCCTCTGCACCCCCACCCTCCGCTCTCTCTCTCTCGCACCACTCGAGAGCCGACGCCGCGCGCCCCATTAACGTGCCTCATCACCCCTCTTCTTCTTCTTCTTCTTCTCCTCCTCTTCTCCACTGGTGCAGCGCCAGTAGCGTGCGCCTACCTACCACGCGAAAGAGCTTAATGTCGAGCGAGTGCTTCTTCGACTTTTTCATTACAAATGAGAGAGAGAGAGAACTCATGCTGCTCCGCTTTGTCGAGATACACATCATAGACCGCCGGGCGAAAACGAATTAGCCGACTTTTCGCCCGAGTCTCTCTCGTGTGTTGTTCTCTGTCGTCGTGCTATCATTCTTTCCTTTTCCTTCCTTCTCTTTCTTCCTCCCCCTCGCTCTCTCGTTCTTTCGCTTTCTTTTTGCAGCGGCGAGGGTGTACGAGCGCGGTCGAGTGTGTTTTGAAACGTGTTATTCATTTAGCGGTGTAAACGTGGCGCGGCCGTGTGAGCTTTGACTGCACTTTCGAGAAATGTGTAATTGAGCGAAAGAGCGCGCGCGTATTATATATGTGGCCGCAGCTCTTTCTTAAGAGGTTTTTAGCGGGGCTCTTGTAGAGACTGGTTAAGAAATACAAACGGTTACTAATTGAAATAATGACAATATAAAGTGAAAGATCAGTATTATAATGTTTCATTAATTTAAGGATATTATAAAGAACAGCTGCATTGCTGTAAATATTTGTTTTTTTAATTTTCTTGAAAAGGTAAATGTATAATATTGGTAAAAATAAAAACAATCTGAGGTATGCAAAATGGGCGAAATTATAAAGCGTCTCGAGAGGGCTTGATAAAACTGAACTTTAAACGTACGATAAAAATCTGCACGGCGAGGATATCACGTAATTTCAGTAGCATCGTTGCGTTACGGAAAATATATCGCGTCCAAATTCTGCGCGCGCGCGTCATTATTTATTGGGAAATTTCAATTCAATAAAACACTATATAGTTAAACGACGCAGCCTTTGAATATTTAATTATGTACTGATATATTATAAGCTCATGAAATATGCCATGCACGATATTTCCTACTGCAAGTTCTTATGGTAACGTCGAGTACCAGAATTAATATTGTGAAATATTATATATTATTGAAAGGTTCTATACTTATAAATATCATTGATGCTAATAACGAAAAGTTGGAATTCTGGTCTGATACGAAAACTCAATATTATTTGAAAAATTTGCATTATAAAGCGCAGCAAAGTTTATAATTTATCAAAATATAATAAATAATTCGTCTTTTTCACTGAGCGCAGACAGCTCGGTGAGCATGGTCCCGCTGATCCTGCTGCTGGTGGGCTGCCTGATGGCGCTGGGCATCACCGTGATCTCGGTGCTGCTGATGATGTATCGCCGCCGCGGCACTACCTCGCCCGTCCACATCGAGCCGTACATGAAGCAGCCGATCATCACGCCGCCCGACTCGCGCAACAATTCGATGCTCGACGTCGCCCACGGCGATCACACGTACTTCGTCGAGTACACCCTCAAGCAGGTCAGCGACTACGTCAACAACCAGCCGGACATCATACAGTCGCCCCAAGGTACGCGCACACTAGGTACATATAAGAAAACAAACAAAAAACACGTTTTTAACGATTATCGTCCCTCTCCCTCTAATCGTCATGGCGCCCGCTGAGAAATCTCGTGGCAGCGTTATCGTGGGTGTAACGGATCCCTCGCTTTTATTTCCTACCTTTTTGTCTCTACTTTTGATTGTTATGCGCGCCCGTTTCTGTCCGGTTGATGGTTATTATACGTTAGGGCGGGAAACAGAGCGTGCGGGTCGCCCGTGCGCGCGCCTGCGGGGATTGAATGTGCGTGCAAAAGAGACGCGCGGTCGATTGAATACGTACGTTATAGATGTTTAGCAAGAGAACTGCGAATGTATTTGCTTTTCGGGGGAATTCGAATGAGCTTGTGGCATATGTAGCGCGTGAAGAATTAATGATGGCGACGGCAAGAAAATTATAAAATTCGATTAATTTTTTTTCTTCTTATTTCGATACATCTATAATATATTTGATTTTATAAAGCAGATTATAATTAAATAACTTTGTAACGAAACTTTTTATCAATTCTATAAATGGTTAGATATATGATATATTCACAAGACTCTTTCGCTAAAAATGTAAGATAATTAAGTGAAATTAAAGCATCTTATAAATAATAATAATCATAAAAGTATGTCAGTCGCATTCACGATGAAACAATTAGACGTAAACTTTTAAGCTTAAAATAAACTTTTTCAGCTGTAAAGGAGACCATCCCCTTCAGCTTAAAATTAAATTAAGAAGAATTAATTATTTGGAAAAATAATAATAGTTGGTACGATTTTCAAAGTGCTTTATTTTATAGAAATAGAATATCGAGGTTTTGATATAGTTAATAAACAATGGAGTATAAAAACTCTTGAAAACAGGCCAAAGCATTCGCATAAAATTATTGATATGTTTTCTAGTAATTATAAATAAAAGAGTCAAATTTAATAAGATCATTTTATTTAAAGGATTTATTTCTCGTAAATAATGACTATGATTAAATATGGATGTATTTTAACATAAATTGAATGCAAAATAATAATTAAATAATTAACATGACCTCACGCTAATTAGGAGTGTCGGCGAATAGTTTGAACGTTTATCGTTTTCATTATGAAATGCGCCTCTACGTCAAAATAAATTTTTTGCGTATAATAGAAATGTTTTTACACATATAATTTATCATCCTAATTTAAGATTTTTTCTTTCATTTTGAAGTTATTAATAATAACTTTCAACTCGGATATTGGTCGATTTTCTTAAAGTCGAAATTCGACCAAAAGTTTGATTTATGAGTATTTTTTTTTTCGAGCTTGCAAATCCTTTTAGTTTATTAAATTAATGTATTAGAAAACGTGAGTTATTTCCATACGCTATTTTATCATTTAGACAATTATATTTAAGTTTATATTACACAAGAAAAAAGTAATGTTTACGCTATTAGCCACACACCCCACGAATTATACTCAAACTTTGGAATACAGGATGCTTTTAGATGCCAAAAAATAGTGAAAGACACAGTGACGAAAATATCATACAAGTATCGATGTATGGATTTTCTTTTTTTCAAACGTTATTTGACACTTTCATAGATTAAATGATTGACGTTAAGTGAACGCTATTTTTAATAAGTTTTTCAAAAATAGCACTAAAGATGTTCATAATTCAACTTGTTCTAAGAGCACACGACTGTGGCTTTCTTCCCCATTCTTTGTCATCTAAAAATATATCTCAAAATTTAGACGAATCCAATATCCGGAGGTTGTGAACTAGTTCTAGTACGACGCTAACGAGTCTATAAAGAGATTTCAGACGGAAGTGACACATAAATTTATTTTCTCCTGCAAAGTTTAAAATACATTCTAAAATTTTTCGAAGAATATTATCTCAGTTAGACAAAATAAAAAAAAAACTCAAGGTAACTTTGAACCCTGACATTGTCGTTTATATTCTATTTTCTTTCGTAACTTACGTCGATCCAATTTCAAATATTAGATGTAAGAATTAGATGTGTCCGATAAAATATCACTCTACACATGACCACACCGGTAAATTTTCGACCTATGTACTGCTAAAACAACAACCATTTGATGGTTGATAGTAGAGGTCGACTATAATGCCGTGAAAACAAGTCACTAGTTTCTCTTACAAATTTGTATAATTTTGATAGTTGCGTTTTCCTCCAGTGTATTTCACGAGTAAATTCTAGATTCTATAAATAACGACATTCATTGATATAAAAATTTAGCAATTTCATAATTAAATACAGATTTCAATTCAATTTTATTTTATTTCAATAATTAAAATACAATATATTAACTTGAAATTTCATAAATATGTAATATTGAAAACGTGATTGTAAAAGAATGATTGTCTTTCATTCGATATTGGTAATGAAACGAGTTATTTATATAACAATTTACGCGTATAAAAGTTTTTCATTTTTTTTATTTTGAATGTTTAATGTTTAATATCAATTTTGTAAATAACATAAATAAAAGTATGGTTTTACGACGATTGAAATTTCTGGTATTATTTCAGCCGACCAAGAAAAAATGAAGCGCGAGCCACAGCTTTTTTTACCCGTTAGGCCAGACACGCTCTTTGCTCCATACGACATTCACAAACAGGGCCTCCAAACGAATCGATGTAGTGTAAGTATATATATCATTAAATTTCCAAAACTATAAAAAGTAGGTACATTGAAATTTTCTCAATTAATTTGCAAATCTTACATCATTAGCATATTCCATTAGTATATACAGCCATCATTTGTAAATGGAAAAAAAAATCTCTCTTTTCGACAGCTTAATCCATTTTCCGCTAAATCGTGGGAGCCGATAAGCTTCAAAGCCGACCGTAATCTCATGAAGGAAATCATCATCGCCAATTCGATACCCGGGCCAGAGAGTTGCGTGTAAAACTCGTAAGCGTACGAGGGGGGACTACACGCAACCCACAACGAACGTGAGAGAGGGTGATGTGGACGAGAGAAAGAGAGCGAGAGAGAGAGAGAGATAGAAAGACGAACTATCAAGGCCTATACACGCGAAAAAGCTCCGCGACGGACATCGGAGCAACATATCAGGACGACGAAATAAGCGTCAACGTCACGCACATAGAGCACTCACCCATAACATGATCCGCCTGCCAGGACGAAACGAATAAAGAAACTTTAGCGAGTATATATATATATATAAATAAGTATAAGATAATGAATTATAGACTATTAAGGAGAATACAAAAAAAAAGCGGTAAGCGATGAAACTGAACTAAAAGAAGCGCGTCGTCACAATCGTCCCCTTGAAAAGGCCGGACGTGAATTAAACACGTATGATAATCGCGTGCGTGCCGCATATTTTGTGTGTGTATGTGTGTATGTGCGATCGTGACTGCTGCATCATGCGCGAGTGTGCGCGACCGCGCGGACACGTATAATGATACAAGTTATAAGTATTATTACGTTCTTATTGCGAGAGATGAGGAATTTCGCGCGACGCGCTGCACGCACATGGTATTTATTATATGCGGAAGAAAACAAGTAAAACGAAAAAAGGGAAAAAAAGAAAGAGTGCGGGTGGACAAAGTATATAAGTGTAATGTAAATCGACATTCGCAGAGAGACGCGTGCGCGCGATGAGCGCCGCGCGTGCGTCCGAGAATGGAGGATAAAGGCGAAGAATAAAAAGAAAAGAACAACAGGCGCTGTAAGGTATACACGCAAACAAATGGTGTATTATTCCGAGTTCAATATATTTTGTGTCGAGTCTCGAGGAAAATGGTTTTGTGTTGAGCGAGCGAGCGAGAGAGAGCAAGAGAGAAAGTGAGAGAGTCAGTGTATCCGTAGAAACGTGAGAACGAAGCTGAATGTAAGGTTTTCCCTCCCTGGTGTCGTTTCGACTCTTTGACGGGCCCTGGGAAGTGGTATGTAACTTCCTCTCACCCCATCGAGGCCGCGACGCGCTCGCGTATACATGATATATATATGTATATCTCGCGGACTATATCACATGCATTCATTCGTTCATTGTACGGTATATGCTTTCACGCGTGAAAGTATAATCACTATATATATATCTTATTATTAATATATTTGTACTCGACTTTTTACACACCTTTTTATAGTTTATTTACCGTGGTAATGTGTTCAAAATTTACAAACGAACTAACTATACATACACACGCCTATAAACCATTATACGCGTTATGTACACGTCCGTTCGCCAGGAATGTTGCGCACAACAATTTTCGAATTCTCGGAAGTATAAACACGAACTGTAAATTTACTTGAAATGCCGAAAATATGCATTGTCACTATGTAAAATCTAAACTCGCTCGGAAACTATTCGCAGGTAATTTAGTTATCTGGTATCTTGGGCGCTTGCGCCGCATGCAGTTAATATTGCCCGCAGGGAAAAATCAAATGTACCACCTATAGCCGCGATTTCAGAGTACAATTCTAAGTAAAAGAAAACAAAAAAGTAAAAAAAAAAAGTATTTCTAAAAGCATTTTACTAACATGAATATCGAAAATAATGAAAAACTTATACTCAAACTACTAGTAGTGCGAAACAAAGATATTGAGAATATCCGTAAAAGTTCCTAATTGTTCATTTGTTTTCATTTCTACATGGTTTGCTCCTGCCCGTCAAAGAATCTGAATGTTTTCCAAGTTTCTTACAACTCTGGGAAAGAATATTTCTGACGCATTGTGAAATTTTATTATGAAGTGTGAAAAAAAACAACAATTTTTTGTAAAGAAAAATGTATAAAGCGTAAAAAATTGTGAATAAATGTTAATTGAGACAGCTTTAATACAAAAATTCCAACGTTTTTTTACTTTAATAATTTTTTAATTTAATTCCTTGCTTTTAAAGTCCTTGCTATGCAAAGCTATATTATTATCCATTATAATTATTGAAATCCTTATTAAAACACTCATTATACCTATAATAAGGTTTATAAGACAGTTTACTATTAATCGCATTTTTCTATTTTGTTGTCAGTTCTTATACCATGCCGTAATTGAATTAAAACTCGTCTTCTATTTACACTTTGACTTATCTTTATTCCACACGTAAATGAACATTCAACTGTATAAAATTCAGTATATCGTTTTTTCTAAGAAAGTTTATATACTACACTGTATTGGACAGTCTCGTCCTTAATCATACTTTGTCAGAAAGGTCTTGGATACGTTTTTTTTGAAAACGGATAAGGTATACAAAGACGACAGTGTTTATCACAAAGCCAGGCTCTCACCGCATAGCCAGCCGCTAATGCCAAAATTAAAAGTATTACACGAATCATGATGTAAAAACACTTCCATCGGCCAGAGGATTCTTCAGGCGTGTCCCGTACAACTGTCTGCGCCATAATCGGGACGTCGTTATTTGCTGTCGCAGGTCTACTTTGATGTGGAGTAGATGGCTTCTGCACTTCTCTCTTTTCATGCCTCGGAGTTCCCTTTTCAACGTCCTCGTACACGTCCTCAACCTCGTCGTCTTCGGACTGTGACGTTTCATCACGCTTCGCCAAATCCGTGGGCTCTGCGTGTTTGCTATTTTTCGCGATTTCACGAAACTCTGACAAGATACGATTCTACAAAACCGATGAACGAATATCTTTTAAATATTTCTATTTTAGATCTTTTTAAGTTGTCATGGCACACCTTTTTAAAATATTAATATTTAATTGTTAACAAAAATGATCTTTACTCTGATAAAATTTGAGCGACAACATTTTCATACTACTTATATGCGAAAATGATTCGATACTATATAATATTTGATAGGTTTTTTAATAGGTTAGCAATGATTTTTTTTACAAACCAGAAGTAGTAAGAAGTACTTTGGTGTATATATATGTATATGTATATATTAATCGAAAGCTTAAATTTCAAAATTCTTTAGTATTACTTACTTGATTGTTCCTAGATTTTTTAATTTGCTCACATGCTAACTGTGCTACTTTGCATTCAATGCATGAAAGTCCTTGAACAATCTCATTTAGATCACAAAGGGGTAAAGTCGAAAGACAATTATCATCATAGGTATTAATTTCTGTGGACTCTTCACTACTGCAAATACATTCCCCAGAGGTCATAGTATTTTCTAAATTTCAAATTTATAGACATATTTTAAATAATTTTTTACTCTGAGGTTAACATATAAACTTCCAACTTTATAAAAAAAATAAAAACAATTGAAAGAATCACGATTCAATCATGACAGCTTTTCAGATTGTAAAAAAATGAGTACTCCAAAATACATAAAACTAAATTTCGTTTGAAAAATTAAAATTAATCAAAATTAAAAAGTTTTAAATAAACATGAAGTATCTAACACTCCTTAAACATTTTTCTAATAGTCCAATTTGTTTCGTAAAAATAAATAAGAAATGTTTACCAAAAAAACAACCATCATGTGGACCTTTAAAGTGCCCTAACCCCCCACATCCTCGTATACAAGTTTTAAAAACATTTTGCAAATACAATTTTAACAAAAGCCAAAAACCTAAGCAAAAGCCCAAAAGATATGTACCTGACAATGATAATCCTGATTGTCCTTATTGCAAAAGAAGGTAATAACAAAAATCGTTTAAAATTAAGGTAATATATTCTTCAATATTGATTGTAAGATTACACTAGGAACACATTTATAAACTCATATTCACTTCTCCATTCATCTCATAAATCGACTTAAAATATTCAATAAAAATATTAAGATTAAAATAAAAAAAAAATAAGAATAAATTCTTTTAATTAAGTCTTGGTTTCCTTTCTGGTGGTGGTTTCATATCTTTTTTATCAGTTGGAGTTTCTTGCTTTACTTGTGCAGCTGTGAATGATAAATAATAGCTACAATTTCTTAAAATAAAAATAAATTTATAAGTTTGAAAAACAACAATCTTTATAAACTTACGAGGTTCAATAGCAGCTTGAATTGGTTTTGGAATGGGTAGAGGGTATTTTCTTGTTAACTCAGCTAATAACATATCAACTCTTTGTCGTTGAAATAGAGTACTAGGTTCTTCCCTAACTGGTGTCTCTTTTTTAGTCGCAGCAGCTTTACCATTTTTGAAATCCCATGAGTAGCCTTTACTAGGATGATATCTAGAGCATGCACTAGCTTCTTCAAAAGCTGATTGTAAATGGTGAACAGCAGATAACTACATAATATAAAGATGAATCTTAATATTTATTATTGAAAAAATTGATTTATTCAAATAAGTAGCTTATACATACCAATCTAGAATTCACTACTGATGCTAGATCAGGTGCTTGATATACAACTCCAGCAATTATATAATAATCAGCTATGGGTGTAGCTTGACTAGGACTATGACGATGTTGCTTGCGTATCACATATAAAATTGGTTCTTGTACATGCAAAAGTATATATTCCAGACCTGTCATATTTCTATAAGAAAACATAATTATATAAGTATTTTGTTTTAAATATGAAACATAGTTTTGCAATAAATAAAAATAATAAGACTCACGTGAGCTGTTCTGGATTTAGCCGCTGCATTTTCACAATTTCATTATTACATGTTCTATCATAAAATGGATTTGATCTTTCAGAAAAATAATCCATTATATTACTTGGATTAAGCACTGGAATCCAAGCACTATCATGCCAGGAAAGTCCCAAGGGATTTTCTATAAATTGAATAGAATAATGAGAATAATTTTTATGCTTATGTATTGAATGTTTAAATTAATTTAATACATTGAAAAATATAAATACAATGGAGTTACATTTTAAATCTTTGATTTATATTTGTTTGATATATTTAATTTTTTGTATATAGAAAGTATATGAAAAAATAAACTGCTGCCAAAAAGTAGACCAAAAATACATAAATATAAAATCATTTTTATCTCTTTCCTCTTATGAAATAACACAAGTTATAGTATGAAATATTAATATTTGGTGTCAGTCAAAATGAATAATTACTATTGACTTATAAAATATAGATAAAATTAAATGGCTAAAGAAATAATTGCAAAAAATAAATTTATAAATAGTAATACCTATCTGCTTATAAAATATAATTTAATTGTGATGAAGTAAGATTCAAATTGTAATTCAACAATTTGAGAAAAGTTAAAAAACAGGTAAATTTTATACATAACAAAAAAAGTATCATTCATTGAGGTTATACGACGAAAAGATTTACATATGAGAGAAAAATCAAATAAATTCTCATACATAAGAAAATTTATATTTACCTGGCACTGGTAATCTTCCTGGAATCATTTTAGCAGCCTTTTTATCGAACTTATTTCTCGCAAAAACACTGTCAAACAAGCATTCGTCCGCATACAGCTTACTATATCTACCAACACGCCAAGCATACGTAAACACGCGCTTGTAAACACACATCGGTTGACAGCGCTACCTATACGCCTGTTTCGAGGGCAAAAACGCCAACGCCAGTCTCGATTCTCGAAGCGGTCAAGGGGGGGAGAAGGAACGCACAGCATACATATTTCGACATGTTTTCCAGATAGCTGCGAAAGCCGCGACGAGGCAGATATCGCGTTACGAATGAGGAATTGAGGATTCGGCGGCTCGCTTTGCCTTTCGTGAGAAACAGACGAGAGAGAAGTCGGTGCTGATGGTGGTCGACGGCTTGGCGTGTTGACGCTCCAAAACTCCAGATCTAAAGTGTTTGATAAGCTGTTTATTTTTGGCTTGACGGTGCCTTTTCAGGCTGCAAGGTAAAACGATTCATTTTCCTTTCTAACAAGAATTCGCGCGCTCAGCAAAATTCGTTACCTCTACGAATTTCCCCTACCGAAATTTACGAAAAGAAAAACAATAAAAGTATATAATTGTTTGCATAACAGCTGATAATAGTTATGTACGCTGTCTAGGTGGCATCCGCTAGCTCCATATTAATAGAATAACTGATTTATTGGTAGAGCCGCTATTAATAAGCTACAGCCTACAGCTTCAGTTCGCACGCTCGAGCATGCTCGCGCGGGGATTTCAATTCGAACGCGCCGCAGACACTTTAACGTTCCGCGCGAATGGTTCCTATGCGGCTGACGTTTGGCAGTCGCACGTGCGCCGGGAGGGCATGCAGAGTGATGCGAGAAAAAAAAGGATACCTAGTGTCAAGTGTCCGCTCAAGGCGACACAGTGTCAATGTAATTCAAGGGGAGATCGCGTCGTCTGCTTGGAGCGACGATGTATCCGCCGCGTATATACTTTCTGCTCGACGTCGTCGTCTCTTTCCTAAAAATAGCGACCAGCCGCGGTGCGCGCACACACAAACAGACACACACACATCGAGGCTCTCGAGCATTTGCATATATCACATCCTTTCCGTCGTATACAGAAGAGAGCAAAGCTTTCTCACACGTGTGCATGCGCGCACTGCAGCGTCGTCGTCGCGCGGACGTTGGCGCTAGGAGCGAGCGGGATGCCGCGATTTAAATAGCCCGTCAATATGAAGTATGATAAAGCTGAATATGTGTGGCACTTTTATAATATACACCGGTGCGAGGGAGAGAGCTACTTATTAGCACAGAGACATTTGTGGTCCGGTTCTGACTCCTAGCATATTGCCGAGCTATGAAGTAGCTTCCTGCATCACAGCTCCAAATGGCCAAACACAAGAGCTTCTCAGCCTACATGAAATGGCTCGAGAACCAGGCTGCCCTTTTTCACAAACTTAGAACAAAACCACCATGTAGGCCATTGTAAGTCTTGAATGTTGTGTGCATTTTAGAAATTTGTGATTACTATACCTTGTCTGACTCATTACAAACTACAACCATGTTCTGTGATTGACAATTTTTTTCATATTCAAGTTACAAGCTAATTAAATAAGAAACAACTTTTGATTGTCTTGTCCCTATTTTTGTCTAGAAGATCTTGAATATTAGGCTCTTATGATTAATGAAAAAATTTTTTACACAGCTGACAATCTTGTCAAATTATATGAAAATTACTTCTTACATCTTTAGTACATGTATACCCCAATGTACAATTAGTTTTTAATTAGTTTTTAAATTAGTAAAAATTTATTTTAACAGTTAAATGTAGTTTGAATGCCTTTGGTAGATTTGACTGTGTTTTGGTTTACCTGCTTTTCAGAAAAATTATGAAAGATTCCCGCTATGATTTAGTTCCACTTCACAACCGGCCTGATTTACTACAACAATGTTGCAACCTACTAAACTCTGAATGGAAACGGAGCGAAACTGCACGGTATGTTAGTGAGGAAGGTAAAATTCGCTCAAGCATTTAACATTTTTTTTTCCAGTTAATTTTGCTTCTCTGAAATCTTGCATCACTGAGTGTCATGTATTTCTGCACATCTACATTTATCCTATATGCTTTGCCTCTCATCAATCAAGAGTCTTTCTTACTTTTTTTTCTCATAAAAACAATCAAAGGTAATTTAAAAATCAGGTAGAATTCTTTCTTTACATCTTATTTATCTCTAGGTTGAAGAGTATAAATGTATCCTCTGATAAATTTCCTACATGCCTTTTGCTGTTAGCCAAAGAAGAGTTGGAAAATGAAGTTCTTGGTTATTGCAAAGTATCACTTGTCGAAAACTCTATTGACAGTGTTGTTATTGAATCATGTGAGTAATTTATTGTAAAATTTGTATTTAAAGACAATCAAAGGATTAATAATAAAAATCACTTATTTTCAGTTATAATTGATCCAGTATACCGATATCAAGGGCTAGGATCAATGCTTTTACGAGCTGTAGAAGACTATGTACTTAAAAAATGTATTAAAAATGTTTATCTAATGACTAAAGGACAAGAAGAATTTTATTTAAAGAATGGGTACATTATTTGTGAGCCTATTCAAGAGTTAAACGGGTGGTCAGATTATGTTAATGATCCACAGCCAATAAACGATAATGACAGACAAACTGAAACTAAAAATGAAGAAACTAAAAAAGAATATATCTCTGCCGGTCCTCCTCCACCGCCAATGCCAACTGATCTCAGAAAACCATCTCTACAACTCTGCCTTACAATTTCTACACGTACATTTATGAAAAAGAAATTGGAGTTTTGAAATTGATAATAAATTTTAAGCTTACATTATTTATTGTAAATAAATTTCAATCATTTTTAATGAAAAATATAATTTATAAAAATTAGTCATAACTTCACATGAACAGAGCATATATTTTTCAATAAAAAAACATTGTTTTTAAAAAATGTACTTTTCAATGTCTTATATATTAATCCTATATTCTCTATAAAAATTCGATATTAAAAGGATATAAAGGCATTGTGCGTAGCACATATAGTTATGCTATTACTTTAGAATTTCTACGATTTTGTAGCAATACCACAAGTTTTTTGATAATGTTCTGGTTCTGCTAAACTTTTGACTAAAAATGCACCCAAATCATGTTTGGAAATGGCAGGTCCTGCTGACTCATCATATGTTATAGTATAATCAGAACCAGGTGATTCTGCAATTTTAATTAATTTTAAAATTAAATCTGAAAAAATATCGAAAAATTAATTGTATGAATTATTATATATACCTGATATGTGAGGTGGTAGAACAGCGATCCATTTCAATCCAGATGCTTTGATAAGATCAAACATTCTTTGATGATCTTCATTAAGGTCCTTGAATATTGCAGGAACTTTCTCAGCCACTCGGAATAAGAATGCTAAAAGAATAGAAATATTTTATTTTCTATGAATTGAAATTTGAAAAAATTGTAGGTTTAATTTTAGGTTGTATAAAAATAATTTACCTGATAAACATACAGAAACTACTTCAACATTATGTTTCTTCATGCCATCAATGATATTCTTCATTCCCTCAGATAAAACAGTTGTTGGCTCTATAAAAAAATTATATACATAAATTTTATATTCTTATCACGTTTTAATACATTATTGATATAGAAAAACTTCATACTCAAATCATTTCTGGTGCCTAGGACAACAGCAACTCCATCCTTTCCAGCAATAGCTTGTGCAACTTGCTCAGCATTAGTCACATCACCAACAACCACTTTAACTTTGTCTTTCAGGTGTTCAGGGATTTTTTCTTCATCTCTTACAAATACTGTAGTTTCAAAACCTAAGTAAAACAAATTTAATATTACAAACTTGTTTGAATGTATTGTTTACCGCTATTAAATAAAAATTGTTATAACAAGAATCTCAATCCCAATATAATACAGAATAAGAGAAAAAATAGAAATAAATTGCTTAGATTTTACTATATTTTAATAACAAAGGTAAATTATTACATTAAAATAATTATTCAATTTTTATAATTATGTGATGCTCTTCCAAAAATTTAAATTAATGTATATTTATATTAACACACGCAATTATTTATATGTAACTTTATTTTCATAAACAAAATAAAGATACATACAAATATGTTTTGCAAATATAATCAATGCAGAAGAAATCAATCATCCAATATTAATTTTGAAAAATGTTGGTGCATGATAAATAAATATTTTCTTATAATTAAATTAACATAATTAAGTAACACTTTTATCGCGATTTCCGGGAAATATGATACTTTCGAAATTTAAAATTGATATTTACATAGTCTACTACATTATTGATCATATTCATATTGTTAAATAATTACTAAAGGTAATATCATTTAAGTTTTAATTTATAAAATAAAATATGTGTAATGTCACTTTTTAAATATATTAAAAAAATATTTAGTATATATATTCACTTATTATTCGTAATTATCACTTCATATTCAACGTTAACACTAATCACGTGTGTATTGCATTTTTAATTTTTTTTATGAATGTAATTTCTTATAAAACAATACTAATATTAACAGCAACGTTTTATTTCTAAAAAGGGAGCACAATAACCCGGCCGGCATGCCATCACTCACACTCAAAGCATTCCCTATATACTAATTAACGTCTGCACTCACAACTATAGGCGCGTGACTTGCAGAAGCTACGAAACTATATGATCCAGAAGCGAAAATCATCATTCGACATTCCATAAATCACTAAAAAACCAAACCAAAGAGCTTGAGCTCAACGAACCTGCCTTCACCGCGTGCTCCGTCGAGCACAAGCCGGTCATCCCCGTGGCGCCGAATATCACGATTTTCTTCATGTCGGCTCGATCAGTCTCTCTCTCTTTTTCTCGTCTATTAGGTAGATACTAAGTATAGGTATATCAACTGTGCTCCAGTATTCCTCTCACGCACACCCGTCACCTCCGCGGAATAACTCGCGAATGAACTCGACAAACGATGAGCGTGCGCTTCCTATTGTTATCTCTCGCGATCGCCGCGAATCGCGACTTATTCAAGTATATCTATATATAAAGTAACGAATTCACACGCCGAGCGACGCCGCCGCTTCTGGTATATATAGTGTGTGTGGTGTGTGCGTGTACGAGCGCACGTAAAGCTCGTTAAAAACTTTAAAAGAGATGCTGCGTAGGTGTGTATAAGTATTAAGTATATGTGATGGAGAGAGTCGGCGCCGATGGCGAATTTCTTCTTTTTTTTCGCGAATAGCGCGCGCTGTTGCCGCCTAGCGAGCGCCAATGTTTAAGATATTCGTTTCCGAACTGATCGAATTTTTGTACTCTGAACTCTTTAGGTTTTAAGTATTTTAAATAATGAAATAAGTACTATTACGTTTCGACGTTAATGTCGTTTAATGTGGAAGAATTTTGTACTTAAAAAAACAAAAAACGAAATCACAAAGTGGTTCTTATAATTAATCTCTACTGCATTCTTTTAAAAACAAAAGCTAAAGTTTAAAATATAAACATTGTATTACTGCATATATGTGTACATACAAGTGCGTATAAATGGGTGTTATACAAAAATATGATTACAAAAATTACTAAGTGGATTTAGATTAAAAATATGTATTTTTTAGTGGCCGTGGTTCTCTCAACTGAGACGTCGACATGCCATATCATGAACGTTTTTATACTCCAAGGGACTGGGAGTCAATTTTTGTTAGCGAAGCTTATAGATAGTTTGAGGACGCTACCGCCCCAACTACTGGACCTACAGTTTCAAGTGGGTTCAAGCACATGAAAAATTAGTGTTTCAATAGTGGTGCCGGCTTTTTCCCGGGGCGCTAATGTACGATAACGAATTACATTTACTTATGGAATATGGAAATCAGCGATTTTTAAGCAAAACTGGCAACCATGCTTCGATAGCAGAGTCATCTAATATTGACATTTGAAACCATCATAGAGCTCAGCCAGCGCCCTCGCGATTCGAAAAGGGGAGCAGCCGACGCCGAGCAGTGTTGGGCTTGGGCAGCGCAGCTAATGGGCATCAGAGAGACTTCAGACTCAACAGAATTAGGTACTGAAGGAGCCATTCCACCAGGTGATGGCGCCACGAGCACTAGCTCTATAAGCCAAGAACTAAAGAAGAAGAAGAAGACTGAAGCAGCCGAAGAGGCGAGGTTAGTAGTGTTATGGTTGGCGTTGTTATTACCGTTATGTCCACTTCAGAAGAGTGTTTATTCCACAATTGGTTTTATACACTGACAAATATTTTTAACTTTTAAACATAACAAAATTTCTGTTTTTAGAATAAAATGAGATCTACTACTACCAACAATTTTTAAAAAAAGCCACGCAGTAGACGCCATTACGGAAGGTAATCATAATAAACATCTCCAAAAGTTTACTAATAATGTTATCAATTGTTTAGAAACAGACAGCAAACAGTAGCTTGAGATAATTAAAAGTTTGTTATTTATTCAAAATATAATTTTCTTCTGAGGGATTGATTGTTTGCCTACTTTTCACTTTCTATTTCTAGGTATTATGTTCTGAGATTTAATAATACAAGTACAAATTTAAAAAAATCCAAATTTTTATATTCTAGTCCTCTTTTTATAAGAGTTAGCATTAATCAAAATGCCAGCTGCAGTTCCTGGAGTGCTTCCAAAATCGGAGCAAATGCTTGCGGCTCTGAAAAGGCATATCATAAAAGAGAGGCAACGTAAAAAGCAAGGTAAAATTATTAAAAAAATTTAATGATACTGTAGATAAGTTATTTTTGATCTACTATTAATAATTACTTCATATTTAAAGAGCAAGAGCAAGATGCAGAAGAAGAGCGTCAAAGAAAAGAAAGAGAAACACAACAAAAACAAAATGTCATGACTATCGGTGAAACAAGAGAACAGATTTCTACTTTAGAAACTGAACTGGCACAGTTAAAAAATGAAAAACACCAATTATTTGTGCAGTTGAAAAAAGTTCTTCACGAAGATGACAATCGAAGAAGACTTATAAAAGAAACTAAGTATGGAGCATAACAATTTTTTAAATCAAAACTTGTTTAAAGGCAACATGATTTAAAGTACGGATTTTTCTTTTAGTGTTTCTTCAGAACAAATCCAGCATGTTGGTGGATATATGGATCCCAATGCAGTAGTACATCCTCATTTGTATCTTCCAATCCCAACAAGGAGTCCTTTGTATAAAGTTAGCGCTGTCACACCACCACACACATTAATGACTACTGTGAGTAAGAACGTTTTTAATACTCAATAATTTTTTAACGTTATTGTTTTTAGATACTTATAACAATTGAAACATTATTTTCCAATTTTTTTAATAACAGGGTACCCTAAAAAGATCACACAGTCCTTCACCACCTCCCCTTCCAGCAGTTTCATCTTATCACCCAGGATATGGCTATAAACCGCCTCCATCTATGCCAAGTTACATTCCACCACCAAGTAAGTTTGAGTACTACAATAAATTCAATTAAATTATTTATTTACAAAACTATTCAGTATTACAATTTAATTTGTTAAATGAAACACTATTATATTTATAAAAGAGTTTTTAAACCAAATTTTCATTTATAATTTTATTGGTATGAATACAATTAATATAAAGAAGATTGTTATTTAAAGGCAGTACGTGGATAGATTGAATTTTTAATTTTCTTTTCAATTCCTTATAATGATTTTATTGTGCATACACAATAACAATTTATAAGGTTGATCCAATTATTGACAGTTCTTTAAAATTAACAAATATTTTCTACAATGTATATTTATTAATATCTTTAAAAAATAACAATAAGCACTATTAAAAGATATTAGAAGCTATGTAGAAATTATCAACCTCATATTTACTTTATTTATTTATTATTTTTTAATTCTTTACTATTACCAATTATTTCTCTCATAGATTGTTATTTAAATTTTTATCATTAGTAAGTAATCATCATAATTTCTAAAACATGGCAAAAAAATTAAATAACGAATATCGATATAAAAAGTTTAAAAGCCCGATCGTCGTTTCTCTTAACATTATTTTTATTTATTATAAAAAAACATAAAAAACTAGAATGTTTAAAATTTTATATTAGCTGAAAGAACTTATTCGTAGGTATAACTAAATATTTAGAATACTATTATTTTGATTCCTTTTTAAGTTTTTAACTGTCAATAGTGGAGTTGCTAAATTTATTTTTTATTTTATTATATTCAAATTCTGAATAATTTTTAACAAGTTTTTGGAATTTAAATAAATTATTTGATGAATACAAGACTAATTAATCATATGTTGAAAATAAAGAAACCCGAAGGTGTCAGTATAAGTCAGGTGTCAGTATGATCACTTGCTTTATTAAAATTTGAAATCGTACGAAACGCAACATTCTTCAAGAGCATCTAAAATGCGAAACGAATGTTGGGATAAATCGACTCGGTTATTGGGGAAACTTAAAGATGTTTGTATTTTTACAGAATCCGAAGATGCAGCTAGGAGGTCTGGTGATTCTTCACGAGTGGTTCTTTGGAATAGTGAGTGATTAATCTGTCTCGTACTTTAATAATGCACCTTGCATAATAGACGAAACTTTACTTTCATTGCTGTTAATATCCATAGTATTATCAATTCGTATAGACTATTTACTTTCTCGGTTTCATAGTTATACACTAAAACATGTTCCAGGTGTACCATTACATCATAATTAACTTCTTTCTCTTTCTTATAATTTTATTTAAAGTCAATTGGTTTATTTTTTAAATAAAATCGGTCATTTCTGCTACAGCATATATCATCGATCATTATCGGTATTGTCAGCAGTGACGCACTTATTTATCTGTCCGTGTATACGATTTAAATATCCTGCTGTAACGAAGGTTTGTGTGTATTTATTGCAGAGTCTCCCAATCAATTTCCTGGATCTAACTATTACCCAACCAGTCAGTTTGACTTTGGTCCGGCCACCTCGCAGCCCCTGCCGCGCGTCCCGGAACCAGGCAAGCCGGTTTACTTGAGCACAACGCGACCTCCATTGCCAACTATTCAGACTGGTAAGATTTGTTATTTCAAACGATAAGAAATAAACGTAAAAAATTACATTTATTTGCTTTTTTTTTGCTATATTGACTTAAAAACCACTTGATTGAAAATTCATTATACTTTGTTATTTATGTCAAATGTTTTGTAATAATGTATGCTTTAAATTTAAATTCTGTCTTTCTTTTGGAATAGCTCCCTACACTGAAGATAAATTCTATGCCCGACCGGGAAGTCATGTTGCTGTTCATGGCGGAGCGATACCGATTCAGCAACCCCCGCAGGTATACGGCAGGAATTTCTTGGAAGATCCAAGTTGCACGTATTTTTTCTAAAGCGTATTGTTCCCATTGTGTTCTAATGCGCTTGGAAGTAAGAAAAAAAGTTACCGGCAAACAAAATTTTAGTTTTAATATTTTAGTTTTTAGTTTGTATTCCTAGATTTTGATAAAATCTAATAAGTACATAAGATTTATAAAATCGTTATGTTAAAATTTTATCTATAGTTGCTATTATAGATTAAAAAAAAATAAAGATTGGTAATATCCAAATGTATTGTTATAGAGAAGCAATTTAAAAGGCTGTCAAATGCTACCTCATAAAAATCTATTTTTAACAAAGTATTCTCGCTGTATATGCCATTCAAAAACATTGTGTGTGCAACTGGGTGTCTGCCAATAATTTTAAAAAACCAACGACGTAAAAAAACATTGTAATATCACAGGGCTCTAAGCCAGGCGGCATCACAACTGGTTATCCAGTTCGAGCACCCCAGCCGCCTCAAGGCCCATACCCTCCACCGCCTCCAGGGACTTACGTAAGCGTGTCTGGCGCCAATGTGCCAGGACGACTTCTCTACACGCAACCAGGGCCACGCTACCTTCAGCGAGATGTTTAAGAGCCAACGCTTATAAGATTTACTCTTACGTGATTGTATTATAGATTATAGGTTTAAGAATTATTACATTATAATTTGTGTAAGCTCGATGTAAAGATAAATAATAATAGGAGTATTGATTCTTTCTAATCAATTTATTCTCTTTTTTACAATAAACATATTAACAAAAGAAATATGAGCCTTATTCTTATTGTCATTAAAGTATCTTCAAAAACTAAATACCAATAATTATAATAATTCAACTAAAAACAAATTGTACATTAGGTGAAAACTTTGGTTTATCAAAAATAATTATTAATAATGTTTATAGCACTGCGTGACCTAAACCCGCACTTAAGGCACGGATAGCCGTGACAGCGGGCTTAGGGCAGGCAGTGATATAAAATGCAATACGATACTTGTGACCTAAGAGCACTCTGCACACCGTGAAAAAGTGCTACTTAGGTCACACGTATCGTAATGTACTATTATGAAAAACTAATTTTAGCAGCTAGTAATCGAAATAAAAGTATAATTGTCAAATGTCAATAATATAGTAATAAGTAGTACGCCCAAATAGTGCGTAAAATGTATACTTTTTTATAAAATGCATACTTAACAATTATGCTTTTCATTATAAAAATTAAAAAAATGTTACTCTAAGTTATTTTAATGCCAAGCAATTTTTCTTTCTCTCTATGTTCCTTTGTGAATAAATGTATTCTGAGACCTTCTCTTCCAAGTATTTCTTCATCACACAATTTGCAATGTATCTCAATATTTTCCTTCAATCTTGGATCACTAAAATAAAATCAATGGTTATTATAATTATACGTTAAATATTAATTTCTTAATATTTTTATTTAATTTATACTTACGAAACGGCTAATTCTCGCAATTCATACATGTGTTGGGACATTTCTTCTGCTTCTTCTTCAACTACTTCAAGGTGCAGTGCACGATGCAATGGATAAATACTATCTTCTTTTATTGCTGTCCTTGTTGGAAGTAAAAATAGCGACTCGTCATAAAGACCCCATCTACCGAAATGTACTAGTTTTTCAGGATTTTGAGATTTTACTGGGCGATCAATTAACTCTCTTAACAATTCATACACTTTATATTGACACTGAAGAGCTTGCTCATTTAAATCATCAAGTTCATCAGTTTTCACACAAATTCCCATGTTCATCCAGTGACGAAGCCTGTTAATCTATAAACAGAATATTTTTGTAGATAAATATATGAAAGATTTTTTAAATAATTTAAAGTAATGTATCATTCATAGACAAAGAACAAAAAAAAAAGCAAAATACTCTATATAAGATTAAGGGTATATATTAAATCAAAATATATTTTTTGTAATACAGGCACGATTTTCGCGTTTTTTAAACAAAAAAGGGGCCTAACGTAACGGTTTTTAGACCAGCGGGCACAAAAGTCGCGGAGCGGACGTAGAAGTGCCAGAGCGGGTGTAAAAGTTCCATAACGGACACAAATTTCAATAGGTCTTTGGTTGCTGTATCGGGAATCCGTTAATGTAGTCTCGCGTTACATGTACAAAAACACGGAAAATCCAAAACCGTCACACAAAATATCGTGTGCACCAAGGTCTAAGTGGGCTTTTTAACCTCGTGGGGTTATAGTACTCGTCGCACTCGTCTACGACTTGGACTACAAACTCCACACTCGGTTTAAAAAGACTCACTTTACGCCCTTGGTACACAATATACTATTTAATGCATAACAATTTTAGGAAACCATTTTCTAATTGATACTATTTATCAAGCCCTTTTAAAAATCAATTTTTATAACAATTTGTAAAAAAGAGTTTGATGGATAAACAATTAATTTCGGAAATTCCTTTTTATCGGTTTTGAAAATTTTGTAAAATAAATCTTACATTTTGTAGATCTTCAATTGTAAATTGGGTATCAAAATATACTTCCATGTCATGCTCTTCCATTAAAGAATGTCCAGTTCTTGGATCATATCCTAAGCCACATAGAGCTCCAATATAGTGACTTCCACTCGAGCTTCTTCTCAACTCTATCCTTGGAGCAAACATCAAACATATTAAAGCAGTAAGACCAGGAATATTTGGCAAAAGCGTTGTGTTTCGAAGTGTTAACTGTGTTCCAGATTGATTTTGACTGACTGTTGATGAAACAAAAAGGCGCTCATGCGGGTCGTCAGGATCAGTGTCAAGTAAAATAGAATTTACAGAAGTGCTATCTATACCGACTCTCTTACACGTTGTATGTATGGCGAGAGTTGACAAGTTAATTTCCAAAGGAGAAAAAGGCCCTCTAAGATACGTTACAGAATGACATTCCTCCGATGGTGGTGGATCAGGATATGCGCTAATCATAAAGTTTTTGGAGTATTGTAAATATTCAAGATATTGGCGTTGTAACAAGTTGCAATCAGTAAGTTGTAACTCGCGAAGTTGATGGTTGTATTTAGACAAGTAACTTTCTTCCACAGTATCAGCCAATCCTTCCTCAACTAATAAATTGTTCAAATTAACTGAATCCTTGGGATCTTTTAAGTTCTTACAAGTCAACTTCAATGATACAATACTATCGACGACGGAGAACACTTCACCGAATACAGTGTATGGTGCATGTACATATTTGTTAAACAAGGCACAGGCTTCTTTGGACCATTCCCCCTTAGCATCCCTTTTTCTTGATGGCTCAATGTGTGACAAAGTACATTGATAAGCCAAAGCTGACAACTGGTATATTTCATGATCGGATTTGATTACTTTCATGTTGACCAGTCGTACGCTATTTCGGTAGCCGTAATCAATGTAAAAAACGTTCGCAACATCTTCATTCTTTAATTTGTAATAACTTTCTATAGTGACTCTGTACATTTTCTTTTTGTACTCAGCGGCGACAAGTGAACCGATTGTTGGCAGTGGTTTAGTTTCGACAGGTACCAATGTAATGTTCTTTGGATCGTTTAAAAAATTCTCTATTTTTATTAACTTAGACAATGTTTCTCCGTCATTGTTGCGAACCCAAAATTTATTAGGATCTGTGCTATGGACAATTTGTATTTCAATAAAAGTAATGTCTAGACCTGGTAATAGTGGAACTGTTTTAGGTAAAAGTTTGCACATTGCTTCATAATTTTCATTATTAAAGAACATGCTGCTACTGTGCATTGGTACATCTAACTTTTCAGCAATCTAAAACATAAGATTAAATACATCAGAAATTAACGAAGAAACAAATAAGCAATATATGAATATTTATGATTTATATATTTAAAATAGGATGAAATAGGATTAATATATTTAAAAAGAAAATAAATAAATAATTCATAATAATGCTAAAACTAATCTTTTTGTTAAAGATAATTTAAGGATATTATTTAAAGATACGAGAATAAATCCGTTAGTAAATTACCTGTTTCGCACTTTTCAGATCAAGCACAGGAATACTAAATTCAGATCCGAGTTTTCTTAATTTTAAAGCTTTATAGACAGATGGTGCAACCTTGCCAGGAATTTGAGCCTGTTTTCTTTCATTACCATACAGTTTTTCATCACTAAACATTACATAAACGCGCTGCGAGGTATCAAACTCCACAAGCGCCTGTTCGGACATTGGAACTACATTTTTAAATAATTCTTGAATTCGTTTGGCATAGAGTCTACCAGGTTGATCAGGCACCCAACCTTGCAAGTAGACCGTTCTTGTTGGATCGAAACCACCTAATAATCTCGTTCCTTGAGTTGTGTCACCTTCGATACTAGGAGCATAAGTTCTTACAAAATAATTTGGGTAAAAGGCTCCTGCAATAACGACCTTTAATACAAAACCACGGTCGACAGCATCTAAAACGATTTTATTTGGGCCCATAGTTTCTTTTATACCCAAATTTTCAAGCCTCTGTGTTAATTCCTTAACAAGGTAGTCCACTTCATGTATTACCCTGACTTGTATGAAATTACGACTTGCCCAAGATCGTTCATTAGCGGATTTGCGTTTCATTCTATTAGCCATAATCTCACTCTGCCACACACTATAGGCATTTAAGAAAGCAATACTATCGCTTGTTGTACCATCAGCCCAATTGACTTTCGCATTGTATGCCTCCAAACGTTTTAAGAAAGGATTGTTGAACATGCTTTTCATAGCCATACTTGCGCTCATAATTATAACATCTCGCAATACGTTGAATACATGACCTAGAGCTATTAATTTGGCAAGATGGATTTCAATTGGTAAAGCAGCCATGATTCGACCAAGGTCTGTCAATTCCCCATCAAACCTACTGATACTGTAAGGTTTGTCAAGTAAACCACCAACTTCTTTTAGAAGTAAAATCGTGCGTTCAAGATTAGACAAATCTGGTGGATCTATTGCAAGAGCAAGTACAGCTTTTGGTTCTCCCATGTCAAGAAGTTTTGTCTGAAGAACCAAATTCTCAAGCGGGGCACGCATAATCTCAGGAACACTTTCTTGTTGCAAACTCTGTCAATAAAATCATTTGATATATTCTATATCTATTTATTGTAATTACTCTAATAATATATTATATAAAAATATTTTGAAAATTTAAAATAAAAAATATGAGCAATATGTTTTATATACAATATATTCAACATATTGCATAAAAATAACCAAATTATCATATATATTACTTAGAATAAGTAATTTTAGTAAAATAGTAAAAAAAGTTTGTAAGTTTAAAAGCGTTCGTCTAACTGCTATGTCATTGGCAATTCAAAATCAATACAGATTTTGTAAATTAAAATTAAATATTGATCATCCTTACTTCATAGAAGTGCTCTGGAATAAGACGATATATTCTGCCATCCATAACACGACCAGCTCGTCCAGCACGCTGTTCACAATTTGCTTTACTAGCCCAAGTTAATTCTAAACATTGAAAATTAGTATTAGGATCTGTGATAAGTTGTTTTGTCAGACAGAAGTCAATAACTGAAAAGAATTATAATATTGATTAAGAATATCCTATGAAACAAAGATTGAATGTTATAGTTAATTTACTTACCATATTTAATATCATCAATAGTAATACTACTTTCAGCAATATTTGTTGATAAAATTATGCGGCGGTAACCTTTAGGTGGAGCTGTGAATATTTTTGATTGCTCTTCACGTGTGATACTGGAGTGCAAAATTACAATATCCCATTTTGAGGATTCACTTGCACTAATCATAAGATTATGCACTTCTTCGATTTCCCATATTCCTGGCAAAAAAACTAGAACAGCATGACGTGGTCTTTCTCCACCAAACTCTACAAGATCATCTGCATCATAATCACTTTTAGTATCAATGTCATCAAAAACATTTATGAGTTTCATACAAAAGTTTATCATCTTCTCTGTAACTTTTGGTTCAGTATCTGAAATTTCAGGAATCTAAAATAAAATATGGAAAGAAATAATAAAATTAAAATTAAATAAACACATATTTTAGAAATTATAAAGAAATAGTTACAATTATTTAGAAAATAGATTCAGAATTATAAGTTTTTAAATATTTTGCTATTATTAATATTGGAAATATATATTCTTAATTGTATTACATAAATAAGTAAATTACTTACAGCTCCAAGAGCATCTAATTTACATAAATAATATGTGAAAACTTTGTGATTTCGCTTTTTTCCAACGGAAACTACAGGTGCTGGTACAAATCCACTTTCTGTTGGTACTGAAAAATAACTTGAGAACTTTTCTACATTAAATGTAGCTGACATGAGGACAACTTTAACTTGTCTAGAATTTGTTCTTAAAAATTTTCTTATGACTAAGAGAAGAAAGTCCATTTCTTGATCACGTTCATGTACTTCATCTACAATAACATGTGTATATTCAAGCATGTTCTTTGCTGAAATTAATTTTCTTAAAAGAACTCCCGTAGTACAGTAAGTCAATCTAGTATCTTTAGAAATGTTGCGATACATTCCTACTTGAACACCTACAAGTGTTCCAAGAGGCCATTTCCTCTCTTTGCTCACTCTTTCTGCTACACTGCATGCTGCTATCCTTCTGGGCTGAGTAACTAAAAAGTTGGTTGAAAAAACAAAATAGAAAAATAGAAAATACTCTTCTTAAAATTTGTCTTACTTACCAACAATATTGCAATACTTCCGTTGGTTACAGTAACTATCTAAAATAAATTGTGGAACTTGTGTTGATTTACCACATCCTGTTGAACCTTCAATTACTGTAATGGAATGAGTTTGAATCAATGATACTATTTCTTCTTTATTTTGTAATATAGGGAGATCTTTTGGACGGTGTTCAAAATCAAAGGTGGTATAAACTTTTGTCAATTCTTCATTTTCAATTTCAGCTCCTATGGTAGGAACAGTTCCAACTGACATTTCATCAATTTTTGCTCCATCATTTTGATAATTTGACAGTTTGGCTGCCTAAAAAATAAAATACAAAAATATTACTGAAAATCAAAAGAGGAAATAAAAAAAATTTTTTAAAACAAACCTCCAAAGCCTTTTTATCTTCTTCATCAACATATTGTTTAACATAATCAGTTCCTAATATTGGCTCCTGCCGTACATTATATGATGATACTGATGCTGCCGATGATTCACTTGGTGTATAATACTGTCTTTTTGGACGCAAAAGAACTCTCTTGAAATCCTTATTTGGATTTATTAAATCTAACAAATCCATCTTATCTAAAATATTGAAAAATCACTGTTTAAATCACTATTTACAATTAAATATATCTAAATAAATTTACAGTTTCCCAAGCAAAAATTTTTTATTAACACGTAATTACGTAAAAAAAAAAAAAATATAATTAAAAATAATAAAATAAGGAATTGAAAAACCTGTGTCTAACTGGGATCAAATTTCAACAATGCTGACATTGCCGACCCACGTGACAAAACATGCGACTATAACGAGAACAAAGGAAGGGCACGGGGACTTTTCAAACTTGAAACATCATTTGAAAATTCTGACAAATACGTTATTTATACCAACAAAGAACAAAGAAAAGAATAGCTTTTACTTAATATGCAACAAAAAATCTCAAAAAGCATGGTTTCTTTATTTTCATTTTGTTTCACACATTCCGACAAAAGTACCGGCGAAATGTAAACAATGAAATGTCAAAAAAATCTGTGATAACTGTACCTACTAATCAATTCTACGTCTTGCATGAAATTTTTAATATACTATTAATTTAGGTGTAGATAATAATGCGATAACATTACCTGGTGTACTTTCACAGCCGTTGAGCTTTGAAATTCTTATCGTTATTGCCGCAAGCAAGCTGCAACGTGCATGGAGATCAATGCGTCGCGCGCGCCATGCGTCCGGCAACTGCGGTCTGCGTGACTGTGCGACTGATTCTGTGATCTGCGAAAGTGCGAACTGCGACCCGATACGGCCGATACCCTACCTAAATCGCTATCCTATATGAACTGTACACTATGCAGGGACTAGGGAGAGTATCAAAGGGCGCGGAAGCGCCCTTCTTACTTAAAATTTTTTCATTTAGCGGGGAGGGGAGGATGCATCCTTCTTAAGGGATGCTTTATAATTTTACACGAGACCGACTGGACACAATTATTTAAACACTTCTATTACCTATTAGTACAAAAGGAAGGAAAAAAGAACGCGATTAAACAAAATTAACGTTCAATTATTGCAGATAATTTTTCTTATGAATTTATTATATTGCATATAATTAATATACGGTACCTACAACACAACAAATTATTAGGAATGTTAATAATAAAAATAAGTAATCGACGTAAATTAATGATTAGTCATGAATTCATGATTTAGAATTATCGACGTAAATTAATCATGATTCCAAATGCATTTTCAAATTTATTGTTGTGGCGAATTTTATAACCTAAGATAAGTATAAGGCTGCTCGCGATTGGTTGAGTCTTTTATCTCAAGAATTCTCATTGGTTCACGTAATTCAATACTCGTAAAGTCGTAAATAGATGTGATAACAGCAGTAAGTGATACACATACGACATACGTATATTACCTACTCAGTACTCTGTGCTCAGTGCTATACCGCTATACGTGCTGCGTGCATGTATGTACACAAAAAACGCACGTGCGAGAAAAACGCGCCAGATTCGCATTTAAAAAAAATGACAGAACCCATATTGGCAAGCAAAAATTGTCTACAAGAATATACTTAATAAGTAGTACATTTCCTAGGCTCTGTAAACCTTTCACCGCGCGTAGGTACAGCGCTCAGCGGCATTCCGTCGTTCATGGAGTCGATCGTAAGAATTTCGGAATGTACAGTTAGCCTTGTTGCCGTCTTCCCATGAGAAAAACACTGAGATATACGGTACAGGCTACAGACGTGTCGTCTTTCGCTGGATCGCGATATTGTGCATCCGTCTGTTGGGCGAAATGTGATAGAGGTAAGACGAGAAAACGCACAACTTTGCATTAAATTTATCTTTCGTACCTACCCGCGCCTCAACGCGTTGCCAAAAAATTATTCTTTTTTCATTCTATCGCCGACTATCAATCAAAGCCGCGACGGCAACAACGTTACAAACGCATCTCGCCCTACTATCTCTCTTCCTCATCGGCATTTTTTGGCAGAGGCTTTACTTGTCGATAGCGAGTATACGCGCGCGCCCACGTCCACGTCTCTTTTTTTCCTCGTATAGATGAATTTATTCTTAGCAGAAGTCCTGAGGATCAACAGTTGGCTTGACGTCGAAGATGGCAGGCAGCGACGTCGGTGTTGTCGCTGAGGGGAAAAGTCAGGGCGCCAAAAAAGCTGCGAACTATAGTAAAAAGAAAACGAATGATGACGGGACCAAAGAGTCGTAAGAAAATTTTATAAAATGTTTATTCATATGGGTTTTGTGCCTGCACATAAGCTTGTGTTAATACTCTGACAATTCTTTCAGAAACTGGTGGTTATTTTTTGGATTAATTCTTTTTCTCACATTCGCTACTAGATTTTATAAAGTTACTGAACCTTCTCATGTGTGGTAAGTTCTAAATAATCATTCATTACACCCTCACTTAGATATTCATTTGAACTATGTTAAATAAATAAATTTATTTGTTTATTCATAGTTGGGATGAAACGCATTTTGGTAAAATGGGCAGTTGGTATATCAATAGAACATTCTTCTTTGATGTTCACCCTCCTTTGGGCAAGGTAAATGCAATTTCAATACTATTTGTAATTTGGACACTTAAAAAATACATTATAATTAAAATGTTTTTATATTCCAGATGCTCATTGCATTATCAGGGTATTTAACAGGGTATGATGGTACTTTTCAGTTTGAGAAACCTGGTGACAAATATGAGAATGTTAATTATGTTGGAATGAGAGTTGTGAGTAGATTTATATACATTTTTATATTTTTAAATTTTTATCTTATTTCATAAATGAATGATTTCTTTTAGTTTTGTACATTTCTGGGTTCCACTATAGTACCATTGTCATTCTTGACAGTGTGGGAACTTACTAAATCTACAAGAGCTGCACTTTTTGCTGGTGGTTTAGTTTTATTTGGTAAGTTTATATTTTTAAAGGGTCATAAAAACAGTAATATGTTATACTTTAATATTATCATTATTATATAATAAAAATTATATTTAGATGGTGGATTACTAACACTTAACCAGTACATTCTTTTGGATCCTATATTACTGTGTTTTATGATGTGTGCAACTTATGGGATGGCTCGTGTAGGATCTTTACATGATATACCATTTTCATCTTCCTGGTGGACATGGTTGATGTTTACAGGAGTATCTCTTGCCTGTACAATCAGTGTGAAATTTGTAGGATTGTTTGTGGTTTTATTAGTTGGATTTTATACAGTTTATGAATTGTGGAGAGAATTAGGAAATTCAAATCAACCTGTTGTAAGTATTATTCACAATTTCTATGATAGTTTATAATATAAATATGTACTAATAAATTATATTTACTTTATTATTTTAGAGTGCTGTTATAAAACATTTCATCGCTAGATGTGTTTGTCTTATAATTATTCCCATCATCTTATATATATCATTCTTTTACATTCATTTCACTGTATTGAAGAAAAGGTAGTTTACAAAAAAGATATTCTTTGAAGTAAAAATCAGTAATTTAATAATTGGTGTACTATAATTAGTGTTGTTTTATGTTTCATCTTTATGGTATTTGTAGTGGATCTGGAGATGGATTTTACAGCTCTGAATTTCAGTCTTTGCTAGAAGGTAATTCTTTACATAATGCATCAATGCCTCGGCAGCTGGCATATGGTGCAAAGATTACTTTGAAAAATCACCGTACTGGAGGTGGCTATTTACATTCACATTGGCACCTTTACCCAGAAGGTGTTGGAGCTCGACAGCAACAGGTATTTTTGCTTTACATAATCGTCATAAAACATTTAAAATAATTATTAATGTTTTCAAATTAATTCTAGATAACAACATACTCTCATAAAGATGACAATAATATATGGCTTGTTAAAAAGTATGATTCAGATGAAATTCCATCAGAACCTGAAATAGTTAAGCATGGAGATCTTGTACGTTTAGAACATGTTGTCACAAAACGAAATTTACATTCTCATAAAGAAATTGCTCCAGTATCTAAAAAACATTTTCAAGTTACTGGTTATGGAGAGGTAAAAACAAGAGAAAATGTTTAGCGCAACTTTTTTCACTATAGCATGGTTTAATTGTTCATTTTTATTTATAGAATGGAACAGGTGATGCAAACGATGTTTGGAAGGTACTTATACAAAATGGCAAAGAAGGAGATGTTATTGAAACTGTAGCTAGCAAATTAAAATTCGTTCATTATCTACATCATTGTGTTCTCACAGGAAGTGGAAAAACATTACCTAAATGGTAAATATGTTTTATAAATTTAATTTTATATTTTGTTTTTCTATATTATATTTCATTAAAATTTTAATAGAGATATTAGTTAATTTTATACACATTAATAAATACCGTCTTTTACAGGGCTTATAATCAACAGGAAGTTTCTTGCAACCCTAATATGAGAGATAAAAATTCTTTATGGAATATCGAAGACAATAATTATGCCAAACGTAATTTTTTTAACTTACACTTTCTATTAATATTACGTATAATTTATTCATAAATTTACTTATATTTTATAGTTCCAAATGTAAGTTTTCAAGTTTATGCACCAAGTTTTTTCAAAAGATTTTTTGAATCTCATGCTGTGATGCTACAAGGAAATTCGGAATTAAAAATTAAAGAAGGTGAAGTTACTTCGAAACCATGGCAGTGGCCAATCAATTATAGAGTAAATTTCCAATTTATTTTAATTAATTTTAGAAAAACAAGTTTAATAAAATATACATAATAAAAAAATGTCAACTTTTTCAGGGACAATTCTTCTCAGGGAACAATCAAAGAATATATTTACTTGGTAATCCAATAATTTGGTGGGGAAACATAGCATTTCTCATTATTTTCACACTCGTATACATCAACGCAGCTGTGCGTGAGCAACGAGGCTGTGACGAAGATCAAGCGGCAGTACAGCAGAGGAAAACCGTCATGAATGCCGGATGTTGGCTATTTGTCGGATGGCTGCTGCACTACGCACCGTTTTGGGCTATGACGCGAGTCCTATACTTCCATCATTACTTCCCCGCCTTACTTTACAGTTCGATGCTGACCGGAATAACGTTAGATTACATCTTAGAAAGTTTGGTTGTAATATTGCCAGAAAGAATTGGCAAAACTCTTTATCACGTTCTTATAGGCACTGTAATTTCCGTCGTCATCTATAGGTATTTTAAATCTTTAAATTTAAATTCAGTTATACTAAAAATTCAGAATAACAACAAATTAATTTCATTTACAGTTTTTATCTTTTTTCACCCTTGGTGTATGGAATGGATGGACCATCTGCTAATGATCCTAATAGTACAATGTATTCACTCCGGTGGATGGACTCGTGGGAATTTTAAAGGACAACATTTGACACACATGACATGATAATCGTGCAATTTTCTACGTTTTATTACAAAGACTTTATAGGTATATTATATAATATATTATTGATACTGTTTAAAAAGATTTTTTACTTTTTATAAGTATATACAACTGTTTTATATAGATATTTACATAAATTATTACTAAAGTGTATAATTTAAAAAAAAAAAATTTACACGCTTTATTTATACAAAAAGTAGAAAGAAAATTACAAATAAGTATCTATCTATATTTAAAAATTTTATATTTATTATTGATATGAATATTGTATCAAAGATTGTTAAAATAAAAAATTCATACTTTTTTTATATAAATCTTGTCTATTTGTAAAGTACACTAAACATTAAGCAGAAAAGCTTGCGAGGACCGTGTAAGAAATTTCCAGCCTAAATCAACAATCGTAAAACTTTATCCTTATCTCGAGGAAAATCCGTTGCAAACAATTACCGGTGGGGCTTATTTCCTTTTCGCGTGAAACAGCCAATACCAGCCTATATTTCATTGCATTAGAAATAGCGTTCCCGCATTGCGGAAAAACCTGTACAAGTCAGACGTCAATAATTAATTGTTATCGAGTTTTAACAAAGGAAGTAAAGCCGTCGTTTAGTCTAAATTAAGGAAACAAAGGGATAGTAATGCTTCCCTCCCGTGTGACTACAATGGCAGGCTTTTTAATACGAAAAATTGAATTCTTGATTTCAAATATAAAATTTATGATAAAATTTGAACAATTTTATTCTATCGTCTTGTTATTGTTACACTTGAAACAAAATTTTAATTTATATTGATTTCGTTATTTTGTCTATTATAGTAACAAATTCCTATACAAATAATAATTTTTATTTCGGTGAATTATATAATAAACTATAAAAACGCTAGAATGAGTTTAAATAAATTTGTTCGTACGTAAAAATTAAAAACTAGGGATTTCTCTAGAATTCATATATGTAGAAGTTGGAAACCAAAGCTAATCTATAGTTCAGTTCAATCCTAAAGTTTAAAAACTATTTTTACGCTATACGGAAACGGAGCTACCAAGTTATAAACACATCACGCGAGAGTTTTCGAAATTACGCGTTGTATACACGTGTACTTTTTTTCCAACATAACAGAAAACACGATGATAAAGCCAATGAGTCCGGCCAACGGAATATTGCTTAATTATTTCATCAAAACGTCCGACAATTGAAAAATTACATTCAAATTCAAATCAATCGTAACTCTGCGAAATGAGTCCCGACTCCCGTGTGCCAAAATCGGCTCGGACCCTCTCTCATCAGTATACTCAAGAAACCACGACTGCCCCCTTCTCGCTCTATATAATCTCCCGAAATTGATCAACCACAGCCGCCACCTCCTCGGCCTATATAGCCGTCATTATATACACGATCCCATCACAGAGTAGTTTTCTCCTCCATCTCGTTCTCCTCTTCTCCATCGCACAACTAACCCAGAGCGAGTAGGAAATCCCCTGATCTAGAAACACGAAGCGGGAGGGGAGCGGACGCCGCAGATAAGTGCCGATGAATCGCCCCGGCGTTCTGACAACCGATAACGCACTCTCTACGTACAGCGCTCCTCCCGCATATCTGCCGCTGCAGAGAGATGAGCGTGCGAGCGCCGTTCGCTAGGAGTCCCACTGATAATATATACAGGGCTTTATGCACACTATCTTTCTCTCGTTACGCGCCGTCGACGCCGCGGATCGATATATAGCCGACGTAGTGTACGTATTATATATACACGCACACACGCGGCTTTAAGCTCGACACTCTTTCTCTCTCTCTCTTTCTGCCATACCCGCACAGTAGCAGCGGCGCGAGCTTTCGGGGCGGCTGCGCGACCGAGTGAGTAAGAGCTAGAGAGGACAGCGCATAGTCGTCGTATCGACGGGCATCACGCAGACGCGGTAGAGCCCAGCTGCCTGGAGGTCCACGTGGTGCGCTGCTACTGCTGCAGTCACGGTGCGTATTTTAGCTAGTGTCTATCTATATGTAACATACGCGGGGGATGACACATGTGCGCGTGCTTGCGGACGTCTTGCCGTTACTGTGCCCTCGTCGCGCTCCTTCTCGCACTGGTCTCGGCCGTTTGGCTCTACGCGTGTATTGTCTGCTGTTGGAGCGCCGAGGAGGATGAGGAGCAGCAGCCGTCGGTTGAATTGTGAGAGAGAATTGGCCGGAACGCGCGCGCGCGCGAGAGAGGCAGACATGAGTTACTTAGCGACGGGATGACGGAGCGGAGGAGAGCAATGTGAACTGGTTTAACGCTCGCGCTGGACATGTACTTATTCGTGCAGTGTGTGTCTACTGTGTGCGCGGGTATGGTGAATGAAAAAATAAAAAGCTCTCGTATTTACGGATACGAGGCCGTTAATGAGCGTGGGTGCCAGAACGAGCTGTCCGGTTAGTCGCCTCGTTGCACTTTCTTTATTTGAATGTCTAATATTTATGGGGTATTTTGTACACGGCGTTTTTTGAGAATCAATTGACCAGTAATTTTACGAAATTGAATTGCTTCGTTCATACTCTATACAAACAGAGACGTGCGCGCACTTTTGAACTATGTTTTATTTGTCTAACCGGCCTATACTGTTTTATTGATTTTCCGAACTGAAAGATCAATATTCCTTACATAAAATAATTTAAGGTGTAGTATACATTTTGATTGACCGCGGAAATTTTTCAAATGAAAGTTTTGGCTATATCATTTATTTCCTGTGATAATTCATCTTCAACGAACTCTGAACTTTTACTGCCTTTCTATAACAACATAAGTATTACGATCATTTATTTACGAAGTTATTATGTATATTTATACAACAGCTGGTATGTATAGCCCAGTCCTCTTTAAGAATTAAACTATACCCTTTGTTACGCACTATCTTTATTGCATAATATAAAGTAATAAATTGATATAAAGTGAAGCTGACGGTTATTAATTCTTAAAAATAAATATTTCCTTTATCATTTCATTCTCATTTTCATACACCTACGTTACGCGCGTAAAACACACTTCCTTCTCCATATCTATGCACGTATCTCGTCCCCCATCCTACAAGCCACTTTATCGTACATGTTCTTTGAAACCACCAATCCATAGATAAATGACACGACGTTCGTTTATCTCGCAGCACGTCAATGATCCACCTGCAGCTCAAACACGCCCGATTATAATTTCGCGCGATTTCACACCTACAGCGAGTATAGGCATGTACACACACATCCGCGTTCATCATTATAGCGTCGCGTGAAACAAAAATACACTTAGGCGCGCACGCGCGTGCATTATACACGAGGCTGGAAAATTCGATTCAAACTAGCCGAGAGTTCGCGCCGTCCTGCGAAATAATTCACGAAACCGCGGGGCGCGTGCGCTCGAGTGACGATTGTCGCGGAGTTCATAGGATAGTATATAGCGTCGGCGGCGGCTATACCGATCCATCGATGCCAAGGCCTATACGCGCAGGAGAGCCTTTTTTTTACTTTCCGCTTTTATCGCCTTTTTTTTCATCGGAGAGTTTTCAGGTGCGTACTTAACCGGAGGGGGGAATGACGATAGGTGGATTGTTTATCGATGGTATATGGCAGTGGCGCGCGTACAGTCGGACGATAAGGAGGCCGATCGCGACTAACACTGCGTGGGTGAACTATAGTGATTATCAGTATCGGTTATAACGCGATCGCTACACGGTATAATAAATGCGCTTTTCGCGTACGATTATCATCATCGATATTGTAAGCGAAGTGCAAGAGTTGACCTATACAATTCTATATAATTATTTTTGCTTTTAATAATAATTCGGCATGAATCAAACTTTTCGATACTTTATACACGAAATATCGTCATCGTGGCGTTTCTGAGAATCGAAATTATAGAGAGCGGAAAATTGCCACCTTATATTAAGTAATTTGTCCTTTTTGTTCGAGATGTCACCCTGTCATTCATTTCGCACACTAGGTGGTATCAAATTTAGTGAATAGGCAATCATCGCGGTAACTATCCGCGGCATAAATGGCGAAAATAATGGAGAGCTCCAAGTATTCATAGCTATCATTTTCGAAGCTCATACCGCTTTCAATATATACCAATGCAGTTAATTATCACAATAACTCTCGTATTTATTCAATTTTATTGTGCAATTACGGCTTTTATATATAGTCACTATATTCAATTTAGATCGTTTCAGTTCGAGATAGCTATACGTGTCTGATTAGATATTATCTAGTATTTTAAAAATATAAGATGATGTAAAACCTTAATTTCAATATTTTTTAAATCAACATTCAAACGTTTATTTGGAAAAAGCCGATTGTCAAGCGCTCCATACACGTAAACACTATATATTCAGAAATTTTGTTTGAATGATTCTATTAGCATTTTCGTCAGTACGGCTTTTATTTAATTAAATAAATTCTTATCATTTTTTCGGATAAAAACGTTTTTGTCAAGCGCTCCGTATATCGTCGAGTGGGAAGAAAAAGGTTCTATCTCGGCGAAGCGCGTAAAAAGGTTCTATTCAGACGAGCGCGTAAGAAGGTGCAATCTCGGCTCGGCGTGTGAAAAGGTTCTATTTCAGCTGAGTTCGAGATAGAACCTTTTTCTTCCCACCCGACGATATGTAAATAGTATACTCAGAATTTTTTTTGGATGATTCTATTGGTATTTTCGTCAGATGTACTCGTTTGAAAAATAACGTCGGTACTCACATCCCCATAAACATTGAAAATAGTATAGCATCATGATGAATAGTTACGTTAAGTTCTTATGCAATAGTTACAATATAGAATTAAAATTAAAATATTTTATAAAACTTGATAATCTAACGTAAGTATATACTATTATCAATATAGAACGCCACATTGTTACTTCCGAAAAAAGAAACGATTAAAATTTACTTCCTGTGCACTGACCTCTATATATATTTAATTATCTTTTGGCGAATTCGTGTTACGCCTTATTAATAAATATTTTTTGTAAGGCCACCTAACCAGGTCAAGTTTTCTGGCTCTCTCGACCATCCTGAATATATAAAAAAAAATGAATAAACACTATATGAATCTGATGGCAAGCTTTCTTGCCAATGCTTTATATTTAAAAAGAAAAGCTCAAAAATGAATCCCCTTCAAAGAAAAATCATTTTGTCAGAGAAAGTCACACATACTTTTTGAAAAAGGAAATTAAACTAGAGAATATAACGTTTCATTTCGTTTTCACCGGATGAAAATATGTGATTTCCTTCAAAAGTTGCATGATTTCAAAGATGAGCCTAAAATACACAAAATACTGTGAAAATGTACAGTAGTGGGTTTTACCATTTCTCAATGATTTAAAAATACTCATGTATTTTACATTCATATCTTTGAACTCATGTAACTTTTGAAGGAATCACCATTTTTTCATCCGCTAAAAAGAAAATTAAATATCGTATTCTCTAGTTTTATTTTCTCTTTTCGAAAGGTATGTGTAAATCTGTCTGACGAATTGATTTATGTTTTAAACGGGGGGCGGGGGGTTGTTTTTAAGCATTTTGTTAAATGATAGTCTAGAGAACCAGAGAAACCTAGTTTGATGGGTGCGCCTCACGAAAAAAATTGATTAACCTTTTGTACCCAGTTGTTTTTATTCTTTTCCGTAGGATGACTCATAAAACCGAAACCTTTTTAAATTACAGCTTATTAATTATATATTACTAACCGAATCTTACAAACTGTACTCGAATTTTTCTCAAATATTTTATTCAGAAGAAAAAAAAAACCCGAAAAATAAAAATACACTGTTCTATAGACCCTGGAAAAACGCCCTTTAATCTTAAAAATCAATCTAACACACCCCGCATACTAACACGTGCCCGCCTCGTTTCTCTCTCCTCAACAGCGCGGCTTCAGCCCCGACTATATAGTGGCGGTGGTAGGGCAGCGTCGGCCTGTTATGCGGAACTCGGCTGATCGACTCGCAGTCGCCGGTGAATCGCCGTGATGCGGTCAGGGTGCGAGGCAATTGCCGCGGCGCTGCTCGGCCTCCTGATCGTGGGGCCATGGGCGGCTCAGGCAGGCCGCACCGAGATGATCTCCCAGCATCCCGGAAACGAGCTCGCCGACTTCTTCGCCTACCGGCACGTGTCCGTCATGCACTTTGACGTACCGGACAATGTCGTGTCCGTCGACTTCAAGTGAGTGTGGTAGTTCGCTGCTCGTTAAGTATTATGTATGCCGAGTAGTTGAGTTGTAACACCGATGGAACTGCTATTTTTGTTCAACGTTTTTTTTTAGATTTTAACATTCATTCAGTTCTTTTTTTTCTAATATTTCATATTGAAATAGTTTTTCGTGATTTTTTATTTTAGATTCGTTTAACCAAATTTTTCAGATAACACGAAAATTATGGATTTAACAATAGGTGCAATTACATGTAATTTTGTTTACCTTTGATAAAGATAACGAGAGGATAGATTTGAAACACTTTACTTAGTTCATTTGAAAATGGAAATCCAGAAAATCGTTTTCAGCTGAAACTAGTTTACGTAATACTGAAGATAGCACGTATGTGTGTGTGTCTTACTGTATATGGTTCATTCTACTTAATGCACTTCGCACTATTTCTGTGCCATCTGATTTTACTTGCACAATTTCCTCAAATGAGCTCAAAAGTTCAGTATAGTTATTTAAGAAACTCCAAGTATTACCAGAATGAAGTATACTGTTTCGAAATATGCATTTATTTTATATTTAAAAACAATAGGTACAACTAAATAACCGTATTTAATTTTTATTTATTTTTTAAGAAAGAGTGTTCCATAAACGTTTCAGACGATTATGATGATAGAGTGAAAATCAGTGTTTGCATGAGTGTATAGTTTGTTCTTTTATTCCTCTATAGTTACTAATAGTTTATAAAACAATTAAACTATATACTTAAAATCAAATGCTTAAAATATAATTTTAACAATTAATTTAAAGAATAATCAGGATCTTTCGAGGGCCAATACGAATAAAAAACACAAATTTTCTTCTTAATGTGCAACGTTTCGTCAGTAGGATTCTGACCTCTTCAGGCACAACATTGATCTATGCTCGTAAAGAAAAAACTTTACAGCAGCGTCGAGGGACGTGAAAGTTAATTAACTTGTGCCTGAAGAGATCAGAATCCTACTGACGAAACGTTAATTGCACATTAAGAAGAAAATTTGTGTTTTTTATTTGTATTAGCCCTCGAAAGATCCTGATTATTCTTTAAACTGACCATGGAGGGTGCTACAAACAACTTAAATTTAACAATTAATCATTTTCACATTTTATTTATCTAAATTCAGCCTCAAATAACTCAGCTCAATTGAATCGCTTATCCATAGTCGCTTAAATTACTTCGCGCAAGCAAAAATGACCGCTTCTCGTCAATTCATCATCCATAGGTTCACGACGAAGGAGCAGAAGGTCGGCGGCATCGGCGAGTGCGTGACGCGCGACGTGACGATCAACCTCAAGTCGGGCAGCATACCGCTGGTGACGCCGGATGGCTCGCGTACCAAGGCGCCCCTGCTCGAGGACCGGCGACGGCACTACACGATCGAGGCGTCGAGCAACGGCGACGAGCACATCGTCAAGATCGTCGCGCCGCCCCCGGGCGACTGGTACGCCATCGCCTATCGCTCCTGGTTCGATCCTGATAATAGCCAGATCAAGCAGCAAGGTACGCCTGTATATATATCTGTATCGTATTATCGATTTGGGATAATTGGTGTATTATATGAGATTGGTAGAGGGGTGGGCGTGCTTGTTGCTTTGAATTTTTCACGATGGCTCTTGTACTGCACAGTTCTTCCTCAATTTGTTATGATGTAAGGTGAGTGGAGTAGTTGAATCGGGCACGTATACCTGATTCGCACTAAATCCTTACTGAAAAATTACTGAAGTTATTGGTGGCTGACAGAGTTTAAAATATAAGATTTATTTGAGAGAGTATTTTTTTTTTTACGAAAAAATGCTATTTCTAATTCATAAATTTTATGAATTTTTATGTTTTTTGCGGTTTTTATAGCATTTACAAATTTTTTGGTCAAGGAATCTTATATTTTCAACACTTTGTGCCATAAATTTCAAGTAATTTAAGCCCTGTCTCATGATTTTTATTCTTCACGTGACATTGTAATTATATTAACATGAGTTTGTTGATAGTTAAAATACCATTTTAAGACTTTTTTCTTTCAGTTATAATCAAAAGTATACCGAGTTGTGGTTTGTATAGGTTCATGAACTATGGCATGTATTGGAGTACTTGCCGGTTTACAGGCTTTTTTTTAACTTTGTTTCTATAGTAAATGCTCCACTTGAGTTCAAAGCGAAATTATTTTGTGTGTACATTGTGAATATTCTAAAAGTAACTTGTTCACGAATGCTTTTTCGTTCGAGCGGTTTTTGTGTTGGGACGGGTTCAGTGCCGCGGCGTAGAGCTTTTCGCTTGGGTTCACAACGTTGACCTGGGCAAAGAAAGGGAGAGGGAAAGCGCGCGCGAGAGAGAGAGAGAGAATTACGAGTTAACCATTTTAGCGTCCTGTTAATTGGAAATAAGCAAGTTGTGGTGGACAACCGTACATATAGGTATACGGCTAAAATGGAATTTAATTGTTTGTAGGCAATAAAATAATTTAATCAACGTTAGAATAGAGGACTATATAAGACGAATTTTTTTTAAATTATACTCGAGAATTTTCTTACAAAATTGATAATATTCAGACTTTGTTAAAAATCATTTATTATTTACCTTCGTTATTAAAATATAAATATAAATATTATTGAAATATTTTCGTAAGTAATCGGTGGAAAATGAGTGAAATGAGAGACTGCAGTATCATGATAATATACTTAATAAGATCAACGTTTTGTAAGAACTTATGTTTGTCCATAAACATATAGAAAAGATAATGAGTATTATGCAGAATAAAAAACAAACATTTTAAAGAAATTAAATTTTTATTGCACAATATATGTAATATTAAACTGAGCATTTAAAATATCGGGAATATTTAGAATCTATTAAACTAAAATGTAAAGGCGCTGACATTAAAAGTCACTGTGATAATTGTAAAATAATAAAGAATATTACGTCCCTCCATTTTAACACCTACGTGGCAAAAGTTTTGAGAAAGTCTATAATAAGAATGTGCGAATCGATAATTTAACTAGCAAAGAGCTGTCAAGAGTAAAACTTTGTTAAGTATTAAGTTTTTAATTAATGTAATTATTGTTCTATTGTTTACACTTACATAACTAAAAGCTATAATAGAAAACAAAAATTAAGAATACGGGGGCACGAAGATTAGTCAAAATATTTATAACACTTTAAAATTGCAAAAAGATAACACGAATTAGTTTTGAAAGAGGATCTTATTAAAATACTGAAAGTTCAAAGCTACATTTATTATAGAACAATCTTCACGAAATAATTTTCATTTTGCTTACTTCTAGAGAAAGCTTTGTAATAGTGAAAAAAAAATATTTTTAAGAAAACATGGCAAAAATGTTTTTTTGACCTCTACAATCGAAATACATCACAAGTACCTACACACTCGAGACTTGCTAATCAGATTATGTCCGCGGCTACGGCTCATTTTCTTTGTTTTGACTTATTTTCTAGTTCAAGAAAGAATAGCTTTCTTTCTAAATTTATTTTTTCAGAGCATTTTTTTGGTTTTCCAAATTTTTCTTTTTCTTTTTTTTTTCTTTTAAAGCTAATATTGCTCATATATTATTATCGTATTCAAAATGGTATACAATTCTCTACGATTTGGACAAAGTGTCGATTTTTGAAATTTGAATTAAAATGAAATATCTTTTTGTCTATTGCATTAGAAATATAGTGGAAAAAATGAAATGTCACAAAATGTAATGTTCATATTCTTCTAAATATTACATTTTCAATGTTAGATTAAATTAGTAATCATCAAAATAAATTACTTAATATATCTAATGAATTATGCTTAGTATCGCAAAGAGATGTATTATTTTCATATAAATGAATTCGGCCAGTTAGTTTCTAGAGAAAAAAAATACAATAAAATTAATTTAAATTCACGTTGTTATTATATATATTACAAGTATTAAACATGATCATATAAATGTAATAAAATATCAATTTATTATCAGGCCGCAACGAGTTACGACATCCCTTTGACCTTATCCAAAACGCCTTTTGTTCATCAATAAATGAAACTTGAAATTTTCAGGCCTGGGCGCGAGTTGCGAGACGATCCTCGACGCCGACCTCACCGTAGAGTACCCTGACAAAATCTTCCTCCCGAACGAGTCTCCGCCCAACGAGTACACAGCCGAGCTCACACCCCAAGCGGACACGGCAGTGATGCAGTTTCTCGTGCCTCGTAACATCGACGAGTCGACCCTTAACATCAAATCATCGTGCGGGGAGAATTGCTCGGTAGCGGTGCACGTGACCGCGGGCGATAACATCCGCGGCCACGTGGTCAACTCGACCGAGGAGAGCCTCGAGTTCCGTGGCAGCGACGACGGATCCGTACACTACGTCACGCTGCGACTGCTCTCCGGTCCCGGTGGTTCCGTCATCGTGAGCCTCGTGAATGGCGACGACAAGAGCGCCGAACTTAACGAGATAAGACTCACGAAGAAGACACTGCCGGACTTCTTTCTCTTCGATTACGAGTACCTGCCGGCGAACAGCAGCAAATCCGGTCCGATGAACTTGACGGTGAACCAGCTGGCCGTGATGAGGTTCAAGGTTGGTCCAGTCTACGATACCGGCGGTACTCTCTCCGTCGGCCTGAGATTCGACGACGACGAGAAGGAGAACAAGTTCAAAAAGGCCATCGTGGGCTGCCTATCCTTAGGTATATTTATACCCCTATTTTGTTTTTACATATATATAATCAATCCTTATATAATAAAATAATGAAAACCGTTGAAAGGCCACTACTCGGCGATAAGCCCGACGGGCAACTGCGAGCGCGACGGGGAGGTCAGTCCGGCGGACATATTCGTCGCCAACCAGAGCACCAACGCGTTCGTGCACGTGCCGTACCCGGAACCAGGCCTCTGGCACCTGACAGTGCAAGTCTACTGCCTCGACGAGCCCTATCACGGCCTGTCCAGCAACACCGGCGACAGCGAGCTGGACGACGACCTGAACGTGGGGCCGGCGAGTGGCGCGTGCTCCTGCTTCGAGCACTGCGTGAGGAACGCGAGCAGCTGCGAGAGCTGCGAGTGCGCTCGTCCCTGCGGCGGACGCGTCGAGTCGAGCATCGCCTCCTCGCCCTGCATCGAGGGCGGCTGCAGCGACAACGGCCAGTGCGTCAAGTACATGAGCGGTGGCTTCGTCTTCTCCGCCTGCCAGTGCTACGGTGGCTACCGGGGCTTCGACTGCGTCGACGACGAGTACGTGCTCAGTAGGGCCGACGTCCTCGCCAGGATTCTGATGCTGACGCTCAGCAATCTCGCGTTCGTCGGGGCGATCTACGTGGCCATAAGGAGGTTCTATTACACGGAGGCGATCGTCTACGCGGCCGTCATGTTCTTCTCCACTTTCTATCATGCCTGTGAGGCCGGCGAGGAGGTACGTTGTTGTTTCGAACTGTAATTGCTTGTTTCGTTTGAGATAGTTTAGTGATGTATGTGGGTCACCTCTGATATCTATCGAATTATAAGTCGCTTCTATAAGTGCAGCGCATCAAATAGGACATATCGATCTCCGCGCAAACTTGATTATTCAGCGCTATAGGGAAACTAAACTACCTGTTTAGTTTGACCAGATTCGCGTCACAATGATTACGCGCGGGCAATCTTCTTATAAGCTATGGAGCGTCATTGTAACATCGATGTATAAACATGACTTATATTTTTTGCACAAAGTTCAGATGAATTCGTGCAAAATATTCTCGACTTCCGTATAGAACTTTGATATCCTACTTTGACTTAATTATGTAAATGATAAATTCTTACGGAACTTTTACATTATTCGCTACATACACCTTTGATGTTCTATTTGCAGGGCCACAGTTTCTGCCTGATGAAGCTAAGCGTCCTGCAGTTCTGCGACTTTTACAACGCACTGCTCTCGATCTGGGTGACGCTCGTGGCGATGGCGTCGGTGGGAAGGCGAGCCACTTCCTTCTACCACATGCTGGGCGTCGTCGTGCTCGCACTCGGCGCCGAGATGGATCGCACGGCGCTTTGGGTGTTCCTCATGCCGGCCGTGTCTGGTTGCGCCCTCGTCATCGTTTCCTGGGCGCTGAAATGCAGAAAGAAGGGTGAGTAT